>PVKE010053092.1:0-10147 GCA_004027555.1 Craseonycteris thonglongyai
AAGCTATAATTCGCTTATCATAAAATTCACCCTTTTAAAGTATACAAGTCATGGGGAAGCCGGGATGGCTCAGTGGGTCAAGTGCTCACTTTGCAGCACCAGGGACCCGGGATTGAATCCCAGCCCGTGTGGAACCATATGCTGAACTGGGAGCTCCCCCAGTTCAGTTCTCTCTCTGTCTCTGTATCTCTCTCTCTCTATCTCTCTCTCTCTCTCTGTCAAAAATAAAATAAATAAATAAAGTATACAAGTCAGTGGTTTTTAATAAATTCAAAGAGCTTTGCAGTCATAATAACCCTATCTGATTTCAAAACATTACCATCACCCCATAAAGAAACCACACTGCCTATTAGAAGTCACTCCCCTTCCCCTCTTCCCTGCCCTAGGAAATCACTATCTACTTCCTGTCTTTATATATTTGCCAATTCTGAACATTTCAAATAAATGAAATCATATAATAAGTGGCTTTTTGTGGCTATTCTTTCACTTAGCGTAATATTTTTTATTTCTTTTTTTTATATTGTCAACTAATAATAGTCCACTGTATGAATATACTACATTATTTAGTCCATTATTGAGTAATAATATATTGAGGCATACTACTTTAGGCACTGGGGATCAAAGATGAAAAAGGTTTTGTTCTCAAGAAATTCAAGAAGTAATTAGAAAACTGATAAAGAGAATAACATCAATGGCAGAATGGAACCAATAGAAGACAGGCTTCATAATGGAAAATGGAGATGAGAAGGACAGGCAGGGGTCAGACTACGAAAGGTATGAAGGGCCTTAGTACTGTGCCAAAAATCAGGAGTTGATGCTCCAAGCAATGGAGACCCTTCCCGTCAAGGACAGCCTTCCCACCACTGACCCTTTTTTCTCATCTTCTAACACCTACATATAGAAACCCAAATCCGTAAACATACACACCCACACTCACCAATCTTCAAAGCCACCTCCATGCATTTTCTGATTATCCTGTCAGTAACTAATCTTTCTCTTCACAAAATCTAACAAGTTGTTTTTAACCTTTTCATAGTATTTATCATATAGTGATACATGAGGGTTGTCTGGAAAAAATCCAGCCATTGTCAATATAACGAGAATGGTTTTGCAGCTAGGTAATTTCTGGACAGTGCTCATGTGTTAATACAACTGCAATCTTCCCTGCTGGTGTGTATTCTACTTAAGGGCAAGGGCAGAATCAGGTATTTCTGAAATCCCAGTATAATTAATTGTTAAATGAATAAATGGGCAGATGTAAGGAATTTGGTTGAAAGCAGGTCTCTAGGAGGACGTGAACAAAAGATAGCCAGTTTCAGTGAAGAGTTGTGGGTATGAAAGTAAAAATCGGGGACACTGATGGAAGGAGCACAAGCCTGGGAAGAACACAGATGAGAAAGGCCATTGGAAGTTAAAGGTGGAGAACTAAATAGGGGTGACAAAAGCTATTGAGTACTTGCCATATGCCAGACAAAATACCAGTGCTTTATCACATTCAATAGCTTTAAAAAGGTAACAAGTAAGTGGCAGAAGTAGGACTCTACAACCTATATTAAATTGCAAAGGACACATGCCTTCTTATCTGCCATACTGTCACCCTACTCCTAAAACTGTGCTTAGGATTGCACAAGCATAAACTATTGCTTTGTCTTTTGACATAAAAATGCAGCAGGATGTAGCTACTAATTACATCC
This sequence comes from Craseonycteris thonglongyai, assembly GCA_004027555.1. Classification (NCBI taxonomy): domain Eukaryota; kingdom Metazoa; phylum Chordata; class Mammalia; order Chiroptera; family Craseonycteridae; genus Craseonycteris; species Craseonycteris thonglongyai. The sequence continues at coordinate 1,695 of PVKE010053092.1, forward strand.
CGAAATCCACTATACTAAGTCATACTGTCAATAAATTCCATAGTCAAAACTGATTAAAATGGACACTTGATTATTGCTCTTTAAAAAAAATACCCAGCAAAGAAGCATTATTTTGGAAATTATGAAAGGTTCCTTTTGGATATGAGCAGAATCTTCCAAAATTTATTAATCTAAGCAATTTTCTTTATGTACTCCAAAGCTGACTCAAAAATTGTCCTGAAACCGAGAGAAGCATTTTAGATACAGCATTTATACGTAAAAGCAAATGTCAGAAAATTATTAACCATTATTTCAACTAATACAAATATTTTCCATAATATCTATAATTAGCAGGAACTATTTAAATTAGGACTTTTCATAACTATAGTTTATCATGAAAGTCATCAATGTATTATATACCATTTGTTTTCAATGGCAGTATAATTAGTAAATGAAATACTCTTTCAGTGATACTACTGGGGTGAAGGTGGGATTTTACTAATGTGTACTTAATAAACAGGAAAAAATGAAAGCTTAAATAAACACCTATCTTTCAATTTTAAATAGCAAAGAAAGCCTCTGTGTTATAAAACAAAGCTACAAGCACAAGCAGGGTGGATGCATCATCTACTCAATTAAAAAGTGCTCCCAAATCTATGTCACGTGAAGCAAAAAAGTTGCAGCAGGCAAAAGAGCTCCTCAGTTATATCTTGCTTTTCAGAGCTGTAAATGACATCAAATACTTTGGAACAACTTTTACAAATTGTAATTTATATGTTGAAAGGTATGTTTTCAAAAAACACAATATGGTACTAAATCTTTGAAATTATAGTCAGCGGAGCTATTTCTGCCTGCCTACACTTGGGAACTCACCACATGTTCAACACTTTCTGGCAGCTATATACAAAAAAAGAAAAAATACAAGGAAAAAAGAGAGAGAGATCATCAGAAACAACCCACATTAAAATTGTCACATTGTTTTTCATGCTTAATTTTTTTTCCAAGAAGCATTATAAGTTACATTCACACACAAAAAAAAATTAATTTAAATCTAATATTAATGCATGCAGCATACTATAAAATTAATAATTATATATTCTTATGCTTACAGGAAAAAATGAGCATCTATAGTACAGCAATAACCTTCATGCATCAACACCCTACAAATAAACAGCTAAAAATATGCTATTGATTTCAAATAAGAATTTGAAGTTTTTAAATAACCATTTTTATATTAAAATATTTACTTATATAGTACTGTTTTAAACCTAGTGATGAAAATATTAAAAATATCACTTGTTTTGCATGCACCTAGTCCTTGAAAAAATTCCTGAAATAATTGTACATGACTATAAATCTCAAACATGCATAGTTTAAAAACAAAACATTGATCAAACAAGAAAAATGAACACATACTTGGTTTCATCCATCACTTCTACTTCTGTAGGGGCCGTGATGGGTGCATTTGAACGTCCTGCAGTAGGGTCATCTGTGTTTAGCTCTCCATTTGTAGAACTTACAACCTACAAAAACAACAACAAAATAATATATACACAAAGTAATTGGTTATACAATGGTAAAGGTAATTAAGGTTAAAATATTTAAATTAGAAAGTTAATGTGAGAAACATAAAAATATTAATATGTAGTTATTCATAACTGACCTCAGTAATAGGTATAGTGTTTTATTAAAGATCAAGATCGTCCAATATTTATTTTTTCAAATTCTTTTTCATCTTGAAATTTCTACCCTCTGTCTCCTTCCCTCTGGTTTTCAAGGCTAGCTCCTACACTTATATCTCAATCAGTTTTCTCCTGTGTGATCACTCCTTCATCATGAATTCTATCCCTTGCAAACTTCAATATTTCTACTTTCAATGGATATTTCATTTCAGCATACCATATTTTTCTGTGTATAAGACAATATTTTTGTATAAGCTGTCAGACCAAAAACTGGGGGTCATCTTACACATGGGAGTAACCTGTGTATTGATTTCTTAATGTTGGGTTAGAAAAGTAGAGGTCATCTTATACATGGAGGTGTCTTGTACACAAGAAAATACAGTAATTATGTCCAGATCTTCCTTTCACATTGCCCATTCATTCACCCAGTCATTCAAGCCCTAAATCCAGGAGTCATTATGATTCCTCTCTTTGACATAAGCAGGTCTTTATTATCTTCCCTGGAAACACACCCCAAATCTAATCAGTTCTCCCCACCTGTATTATTACTAAGACTTTCGTTCAAGCCATCATTATTAACTCTTCTGTGAAAAAGAGCAAAACCTATTAACTGGTCTTCTGCTTTTATCTGTACCCTTTTCCCCATTAATGCATTGTTCACACAACAACCAGAGTGCTCCTTTTAAAATGTAAATTGGATCATGTATAATTCCCTGATTAAAACTCTTCAAGTATATGGCTTCCCATTTCATTTAGAATTAATATCAATACTCTTCACCAATTTACAAAGTCCCACAAGACCTGAATTCTTGCCTACCTCTCTGATCTCATACCACTTTCCCCTTACCTCATTAGCCTCCATCTAATATGTCAAGCTTATTCCCACTTTTAAAGCCTTCGCATTATCTACCTCAATGCTTGGAATTGTCTTCCTGACTGCTGGTTCTCTTCGTATCTTTCAGATTCTCAAAGAAGGACCCTAAAACAAGCTTTTCCTATCATACAATCTAAAACATCCATGCAGACACACTCTGTCATGTTATACTCTAGTTTTAACTCTTTTTATAGCATTTGTCCATGTTGATATTTTTCTGATTGATTTTGTTTCTTGACACCTACACCTATGTCCATTAAAATTAGGCTCCATGACAGTAAGAACCTTGTGCTGTTTCCCCCTATGTGTCCCTACTATACCTGGCACAGAACAGACATTTGTTGAAATAGATGGATTTATGCATGCATGCATGAGTAAAATCTTAAAACAAGATAAAAAACCTAACAAAACTCCCAAATTTCCTTGGTCCTGTAAGTCACTTTACTGTCCTATTGCTTTCCCCAACACTTCTTGAAAACAAGTTTTAATTTACCCTTTCCATCTTTTATAAAATCTTTCATTCATTTATTCCTTAACTCCTTGCAATATATGTACTCCATCCCTACATCAGAAGTCTAAGAGTTCTCTTGAAGGTTACCAATGATTCCTAGAAAATATATTCAGTGGTCTTTACTCAATCCTCATTTTCTTGTGCTTTTCTATGACTTTAGACTAAGATGGGGCTTGATTCAAAACCTAATTCTACCACTTACCCGTTATGTGACCCCAGAAAAGATACCATATCTTGGTAAACCTCAGTGTTCTCAACTATGAAAAAGGAAACAGTAGTATCTATTTAACAAGGTTGATATGAGGATGAAATGAAATCACTCTATAAAGCAAGGACTAGAACAAAGTAAGAGCTCAGTAAACGGTGGCCATTATTATTACTGTCAGTTTCACCTACAATCATAACTTCAACTACCACCTCTATGTAAAGGAACTAACTCCCTCAGCACAACACTCACCCACATAATTCAGTTAGCTACACCAATTATGCCACCTCATACTCAGTGTTTCCAAAACCAAATTTATCATACTTCCTCTTAAATTTGTTACTCTTCCCATGGTTTCAATTCCTACTAAAGCCCTATCACCTTCCCAGACCTCCAGGCTCAAATCTAAGAATCACCTTTGATGTTTCCCCTACCTGTTCTCTTTAGGCAAAAAGAAAATTAAACCATTGTTGACAGCTACTATTAGACTTAAGAGTGCCATTTACAGAGACCCAAGTTTCTAAAGCTTAATTCATGAGTTCTTACTGAGATGCTACAACACACAAGGCACTGTTCTAGGTGCTTGGGATACCATAGTAAACAAAACAAACATCTTGCCCTTATGGCCCTGATTTTCTAGTGTAAAAAAAATAGGCCCCTCTTCCACCAACTTAAAGAAAAATAACTAGAAACCAAGTGATGTACCGTATCTGAATTAATTCCAGAATCACAGTTCAGTTTCTTATATCCTATGTGGAACAAGCACTTAGAAAAAAGCACTGCATTTGTGCCTATCACTGAAAACACACTAAATTTCCCTGATCATCTTCAGAGACTATGTCGGTCTCCTCTGTTCCTGGCGTACCTGCTCCCTCCTGTCATTCTACTGAGTTATAGACTGACTTTTTCTCCTTACATATTTTCCCCTCTTTCTGAAAATGCCTTTTGTTTTAATTCTCAAGCATAATTTGATTCTTTATTCCTAATTTTTAAAACATCCGAACCCTTACAAAGGAGCTACAAATCAGGATTCTTATCTTGTACTTCTGTATTCTCCACTACCATTTTAATCAGAAGAGTACCTTGCATGCAGTAGAGAATCAAAACGTTTCACTGAACACTTTCCATTGCTCTTTCCTCAAAATAATATTCAACAGTTTTCTTTTCTTCCTTTTGGTTCAATAGCCATAGACAGCTGTAGGGACCCCATCTTTTAGTTATAAGCAGCTCCTCTAATGTGTGTTCCCTTTAAGTAGCATAATTGAAAATTTAAAACCCAAGTATTCCAAATTTCCAGCAACAGCAAATCTACATGCATCACAATTATAAAAAATTGATTTACTTCAGTTCACACAAAGATATACAAGACTTTAATAAACTTTATTTTACTGCAACGTTTCAAATCCCATTCTACCTGGTTAACTAGAACCAGAAGAGAAGAAAGTAATATCTTCCTTTATATAACTTTTTAATGTAGTTTTCCTGGGCTTCCCAGATTCCCTAACCCTCTGAGTAAAGGCCAATATCCCAGAGTCAGAATAGAATCAATGTGGTAACAGAGTTCTGTAAAGTTGGCCTACTTAATTAACACTTGTGATGTAAGAGTGTATCAAGACATTAAAATTGTCTTCGCTTAAGAAAACTAATGGCCTTTTTGCAAAGAAATTTTACAAACAAGAAGCAAAAACATAATATAAATAATGTGTCATTACATTCCTGGAAATCTAAATCAATCAATCAAATAAATACATACAATTTTTATAAGCCAATTCCAAAGAAATATTCCATTTAGGTGACATTTCAACTAGAATTATAATTCAAATTAGATTACAAAAGGCTCTAAAATAATAGTGTTCATCAGGCTAATCTTCTTAATGAAGGTTTGCATAAAAATGGCAGATGCTTTGAGGTTTGACATTTCAAAAATAATTATGGTATCTTACAGGGTATTTTGTTTTTGTTCTTAAATTTTTCTCTGATATTCCCACTTTGATAAGAAACTTAATGCAGTTCTTAAGCATGCTACCAAGAGCTCAACAGAGGCTAAACATCTCAATTAATCGTCTAAAAATTATATTAGCAATAGTAAAATATATATTTTACTTAATGCACTCAGTTTTTTCCAAGTCATCTATAAGAAACCATTCTAGGGACATCAGGATAGCTCAACAGGTTGAGCTCTTGCCTTGCAACTGTGAGTTCCAGGGATCGAATCCCAGCCCCAGCAGGTGCAAACCCATATATACTGAACTGTGGTGCAACTGGTGACTGCTGGGATAGTAACAAAGGTTCTCGCCTCCCACGTGGGAGGCCCTCAGTCAGTTCGGTTCCTGCCCCCATGTGACCCCACATCCACCTGTGTGGAATAAAACTGCGTCACAACTAATGATGTACAACTATGAAGACTACTCTGGGCCCTCCACCCTTCTCTCTCTCTGTCTCTCCCTCTCCTTCTCTCACCTCTCAAACAATAAAATAAATCTTAAAAAAAGAAAAAGAAACCATACTAATAAATAAGATACAGTTAAAAGAGTAATTTCCAAAGAGTTTATAAGACCTTTGTAAGCATGTTACTACTCTATGAAAACAAATTTCTTACATATTCTAAAAACTATAACAGGAACTATAATTCCAACTGATGATCCAAAGGCATAATGACAATATCACTGACTTCCAACAAAGATAAACCAAAACAGATTTTTCAGTCTAACTTGTACTTATAGAAGTATTAAGCTGAGCACTATATTCTTTGAGTACTGCAGTCTTTCAAGATGTTACTGTCAATGTTACTGTAAAAAAATATCAAAATAAATTTGTAATGCTGATTTACCCCAATGATAACTAGACAAGGAATTTCCTAAACTAAACCTAACAGAGATGAGCTGAAAACTATTTATATAATAAAAGTATGCAACTATAATAGTCTCCCCTTACACATGGTTTTGCTTTCCAATGTTCTGGTTACCCACAGTCAACCACAGTCTGAAAATATTAAACGGAAAATTTCAGAAATAGAGAATTCATAAATTTTAAATTGTGTGCCATTCAGAGTAGAGGTCTCATGCCATCCCTCCCATCTGGACATGATTCATCCCTTTGTGCAGCAAATCTACACTGTACACTCCCCATCCATTAATCACTTAGCAGCCTCCTTGGTTATCAGATCTACTGTCTCCCTATCGTATCAAAAGGCTTGGGTTCAAGTAACACTTACTTTACTTTATAATGGCCCCAAAGCATAAGAGTAGTGATGCTGGCAATTAGGACATGCCAAGTAGAAGCTATAAAGAGCTTCCTTTAAGTAAAATGATGAGTACAAACATCCATGGTTACCATCCATGGTTTCAGGCATCCCCTGGGGGTCTTGGAATATTTCCCCATAGATAAGGGTGAACTACTGTATTCTTCCACAGCTCCTCTTTTGTAAATTTCAGTACCCCAGAAAATGATGAACAGAAAAATATGCTTGTACTAATCGCTCAATTTTTTTCCTTTTTAGTACCGTATTTTCTGGCGTATAAGACGACCGGGCGTATAAGACGACCCCCTAATTTTACAGTTAAAACATAGGTTTAGGCCTATATTCGCTGTATAAGACTACCCCCCAGGCTGTAGTCTTATACAGCGAACATAGGCCTAAACCTATGTTTTAACTGTAAAATTAGGGGGGTCGTCTTATACGCCGGAAAATACGGTACCTTTTCAAATATATATTTTTAAAGATTTATTTTATTTTTTATTGATTTTTGACAGAGAGAAACAGAGACAGAGAGACACAGAGAGAAGGGGGATGGCCTTTTCAAAGATTTAATGGAGAAAACTGTTTATTTAAAATGTTTTAGAAAGGTCAGTATTAACAATTAGCATAATAAAGAACTGAATGAGATATGGCATCTATTACTCCTCTTTTAACTATGTTTTTCTCACCATTTCAAGATACATTCGTCTAACTCTTTTTCTGTTATCATCACCTGTATTTGTGATTCTGAAGTAATAGCAACTAAAATATCAGAGCACTTATTATTATTTTTTTTTATTGTTAAATTTAATGGGGTGACATTGGTTGGTAACAATTAGATAGTTTCCCGATGTACAACTCCACATCACATCACCCATGCATCGCATTATGTGCCCAGCTCCCAGAATCAGGTCCCCCTCCACAACCATATATCTAGTGCCCACTCCCCCCTCCTCCCACAACTCTCCCTCCACCCTCCTCCCTCCTCTCCAGGTAAACACCAAACCATTGAGTGCCTCCATAAGGCTGGTGCCCTCTCCCATCTCCCCTCCCTCTCTCCCTCCCCCCTCCTCCCTTTCCCTCAGGCAATCACCAAGTTATTGAGTGTGACCATAGGTCTCTGTGTCTTTGTAACTTTCAGTTTTATATTCCACCTATAAGTGAGGTCATATTTTTCCAGATTCTTTCATTCTGACTTATTTCGCTTAATAAGATGGTCTCTAGGTCCATCCATGTTGCCAGAAATGACTGTATTTCATCATGTCTTATCGCTGAGTAGTATTCCATTGTGTAAATGTACCACATCTTCTTTATCCAGTCATCTATCGAAGGGCATTTTGGTTGTTTCCATGTTCTGGCCACTGTGAACAGTGCTGCGATGAACATACGGGTACAAACATCTTTAAAGATTAAGGTTTTCAGGTTTTTTTGGGTAGATGCCCAGTAGAGGGATGGCTGGGTCATATGGTAATTCCATTCACAATTTTTTGAGGAATCTCCACACAGCCTTCCATAGTGGTTGTATCAGTTTACATTCCCACCAGCAGTGTATGAGGGTTCCTTTTTGTCCACAGCCTCTCCAGCACTTGTTATCCCTTCTCTTGTGGATTATAGCCATTCTAACAGGTGTAAGATGGTATCTCATTGTGGTTTTTATTTGCATCTCCCTAATTGCTAGTGAAGTGGAGCATTTTTTCATATATCTGTTGGCCATATGTATGTCTTCACGAGAGAAGTGTCTGTTAAGGTAATCTGCCCATTTTTCAATTGGATTGCTTGTTTTTTTCTTGTTGAGTTGTACAAGTTCTTTGTATATTTTTTATATTAGCCCCTTATCAGAGGCATTGTTTGCAAATATTTTCTCCCAGTTGGTTGGTTGCCTCTTTGCTTTGTTGATGGTTTCCTTTGCAGCACAGAAGCTTTTTAGCTTGATAAGGTCCCATTTGTTGATTTGTGCTTTTACT
>PVKE010053093.1:0-10148 GCA_004027555.1 Craseonycteris thonglongyai
CTCAGAAAATTTCTTTTTTTTTTTTTTTCACTGATGACAATTTATTATACGTTGGCACACAGTTAAGATATTGAGACCAGAACTACGTCTCCATATTAGTGGGCACTGATATGTATCCATCATATGGGTAACTGTGTGCACTTAATCATCACTATTCTGTTTTAGTTTCTGGATGGTATGCTTATGCCGTTCAATTTCTTTCTGCCGGCGCTCAATCTCCTTTTTATGATGAGTGATCTCATCTTCATGGTGTTTCTTCAAGGATGCCAGTTCTTCTTTAGTTTGCGCTCAGAAGTATCGTTCCTCTTCAGCTTGCTCTCTTTTGCCAAAGGCCCCACCGGCTTCCCGGACGGAGCCCACCCTGGAGTCGGGATTCTCAGACCATTCAGAGTTGAAGCTTCGGGCTTGCATGGTCTTCACACCCCACACACCGAGCCGCATCCGCCCCGCCAACGCCATGGCTGCCATGGTTGTATGCCGCACCTCGCAGTTGCAGACGATGCACCCTTTTGGTCCGCGGTAACCTCAGAAAATTTCTTGTTGAGGTCATTTAATTGTGTCTGGGTACTTTGCCAGCATTGAGTGAGCTCTCTGAGTGTCTTGATTAATGCAGCCCTGACTTCTGTTTCACTTAGATTTGATTCCAAGTGTGCAAGGTCCTTTACTAAAGACTGCCCCTGATCTTCTGGAGGGGCTTCGGATTCTGAGGTGTGCATTGTGTTTAATGTGGTTCTTTTTGCTTTAGGCATGAGTCTGTTTTCCCTCTGGGGGTTTGCCTATCAGGTGGGCTTCTCTTAATTTTTTCTTTTGGGCTCAGTTGTGGGAGGAGATTTTGGGAGAGGGTTGGGGGAAGCAGACAGCTTCTGTGTCCTGGGGCACTTCAGGTTGCTGTCTTAGCTGCTAGATAGCATGGTAGTAAAGGTGTGGCCAGGGGTGGGGGCATGTGAGTAGGAGCCAGGGCGGGCCTGAGACACAATAGCAGATTCCTCTTTCAGCAGGGGGGCTGGTGGTTCAGTGGGGGCGGGGCGCAGGAGCTCTGGTCTTTCTCTCCTTTGCCTGGCTGCCCCTCCTTCAATCATATCTGTAAGCCACGCACACAGGGCAGCACTTGGATGGGCTGGGGCTTGGCAGAGGCCCTGGTCAGCCGCATATTCCCGCGCGCAGGCAATGACACTGTGGCGACCCGGTCAGCAGCCCAGTTTTGCGCGCTGGCTGCAACGCCCCAGAGGCCTGGTGGGCGGGACACCAAAAGCCCAGTTGCGCACTCGCTAGCAGGCAGCAATGCTGCAGTGGCCCAGTGGGCAGGGCACCGAAAGCCAGTGTTGCGCGCAGGCAGTGGCGCTGCGGTGGCCTGGTGAGCAGGGCGCCAAAAGCCTGGTAGCGTGCTGTCGAGCAGTCAGCGGTTCCGCGGCGGCCCGGTGGGAGGGGCGCCGAAAACCCAGTTGCGCACTTGCGCGCTGGCAGCGGTGCCACAGCGGCCCGGTGAGCGGGGCACCAAAAGCCCTATTGCGTGCTGGCAAGCAAGCAATGGTTTTGGAGCGGCCTGGTGGGCGGGGCGCCGAAAGCCCTGTGCGCACAGGCCGTAGCTCGGGCGGCAGCCGCTCTACGCTCCCGGCCCTGTTGAGACTGCTGGAGTCACTCCAAGCACGTCCAATGCAGCTGTGCCCACTCCAGCCCCAGCCCTCACTCCAAGAGCCCTGTCCTCAGAAGGCGCTCCCTCACAGTCAGTCTCCTCCGTAAATCAGGGGTGCTGAGCTGCTGTGGGTGGGTGCCCTGCTCTCACCCCGCCCGCCGGGAAGTGCTGCCGCCCTGCTCCACAGTCCCTGTTCCACTTTAGGCTCTGTGATCTGATTAGGGCACTGTTTGCTGTCCCTTGAGATCTGATGTTAAATTGTCCACAGTCTTGTGGGGCTTCCACGCTCCCTAGGTCTCGGCTTCCAGCCCGCCCTCGATCCAGCTCCACTGTGACCGTAGTCCCCCAATCCCCCTTTGTTTTTGCCAACCCCGGGCCTCGCTCTGAGTCTCTGTCCCCGAATCGCTGCTTCCCTTTCCCTCTCCCGCTCTCCCCTTTTTTCTCTAACCTTTGGGTGTTGTTCTGCATTGTGTGGATCTCTTAGTTGAGGTTTCTTCTCAGGGTTTCCTTTGTGGATTCCCCTCTGTTCATAAGGCCCTTCCCAAGCAGTTATGAGCGTTCTCCTCTCATGCCACCATCTTTGATCTCCCCCTGTGTCTTAAAATATTTAAGTGACTACTTTAAGGATCAGCTCAAGCCTATGACAATAAAAAGATTATCAAGAACATTGACATATCTGCTAATCATTTTGTTTGTGGTTTGTGGGCTCTTCTAACCTATTTCCACCAACAACTCTCTTCTTCATTTTAGTACATGCTACCCAGGGATGTCAGCAGGGTACTTTCTAAGTGACTCAGCACTTTCTAAGTGACTCAGCTCTTTCTCATTCATCACTGCATTTCTCAATATATGACGTTCCTTGACAATTCTGCTTGTGTCAAATGATTTTTCTTTCAAAGTAAAAATGCCACTATACAGTTGTATTTTAAAAGTAGATAGAAGAGTAAGTATAAAAGCCAAACAATGAGAATTTTAGAAGCCTATCAACTATCCCATAGATGAGGGATTGGCATTTAAATTTTTCATATTCCATTCATATGTATATTTAAGGATTTATCGTGTAGGAGTCAATTTTTGAATTGTTTTCACATTTTGTTTTTGATAGCATGTTTGAAATAAATGAGAGTTTTTATATTCAGCATTCTACTCTTCTAGAATAAAAAGAAATTATAGTCTTCAACATTTTAAATTGTAATGGATTTGTTTTCTTACCAACCTTCATTTGATTCTAGATTTTTCCATTGTAAATCTGGCATTGCCTTTTGAAATTTAACTACATCATTTTACTGACTTTGAGAGATGCTAAAAAGAAAAATGAATACTAGTGGAAAAGTTAATTGCTATTTATAGTTATGTAAAAATTAGATCCTATATTGTCTCATTTTTTGCTATGAAAATAAGAGTGAATAAAGGAGAAATATGTTACAATACTGTTATATTAAGAATCATGTGTGTACAGTTTATTCAAAAAATATCTTATTTATAATAATAGATGGATATACATTTTTAATGTGGCTTTGTAGATGAAAGAGCTAGCTAATGAGTTAGCTATATAAGTTTAGATAATATAGATAGATGGTACAGATATAGAAATATAGTAGTACATAATCAAGGAGAAGGTCATTTTATCTTATCAGTTATTTCTCTTATTTTATTGTTTTTGAAAGAGACAGAGAGAGACAGACAGAAGGGGAGGGCCCAGTGCAGTCACCATCACTGTACATCATCAGTTTCCAATGTGGATTTGTTCCACACAGGTGTGTGGGGGCCACATAGGGTGGAAACTGAGCCAAGGGCCTCCTGCATGGGAGGCATGCCCCCCACAAGCTGGGAGCTGAACCAGGGGCCTCCCACATGGAAGGACTATCCCAGTTCAGCATATTTTGCTCAGGTTGGGGCCAGGACCCGGACTCGATCCTAGGACCTTGGGGCTATAAAGGGAGTATTTAATCTGCTGAGACATCCCGGCTTCTCTACCTTCTCTTTTTTTTTAATAGAAGTTAATTTCAATTACAAATTTCACAGAATGCTTATTTATGTTCTACAGAACATAAAGCATATCTATCTGTCTATCTATGTGTGTGTGTGTGTGACTGTATATATGTGTGTGTGTGTGTGTGTGTGTGTGTGTGTGTATTCATCTACGGGTGAATAAACTCTGATTTTAGATTATAATCATCATTACTGCAATTTCTATAACCACCTTCAATCACAATGGATAATTATTGATCAATATACCCTAGAAGTTTTTGTGATATTATGGGTTTGGCAATGTCATCAGAGAAAAATCTACCAATCCCAGGGATACATTATCCTAAAATCACTCACATTTATAAGATATTAGTTAAGATATTCCATTTAAAATATGCAAACCACAATATCAAATAAAGTACAATATATTCATAGTCCAAAATATAATGAAAAATTCAAACAATATGATTTAATTATATTAGCTTAAGTGCAACAAATTCCCATTCCTTTTCAACCACTTGGTTAAGTTGTAGCTACAGGTTATAACAAATAGGTTTAGTTTATAGTCATTTGACAAGTGACAAAAATACAACTTTAACATTTTACTTTCTTGTTTATTATCCATTATAATATTGTATACCAATGGGATAATTCTTGAGTTCAACCACTTCTACTTAGTCTTAGAAAATTCTCTTAACTTCTGAAGTTCTTTGTATTTTTTCCTAATGAAGCAGTGCAATCAATTCTTTTTTTTGTCCATCAACCCCAGCAACTTTTACTAGCTTTTAAGATTAGTAATTAAATGTAATGAGAAGCTTTAATTTATTAAATGGCTAATAAAATTTAAAACCACCACTTTATTCCAAAATAATCATACATAATATATTCATTATTGATACTAATAGAAATCCAGCTATAATCTTTAATATTACAAATACAAAATTTTTAAAGTACTATTGTCTTTATAAATTAAATCTAGTTGAATCAGGAGTATACAGTAATCAAATATTACATTTGAATTAGTCAATGAAACATCCAAAATTAAAGTTTAATGGAGAACTGTTGCAATTTTAAGATTATTCTGTGCCAAAGTGTATCTAATACTATAAGTCTTTCCCTTCAGCTTCTATTTCTTCCTACCTAAAAATCCTTCCCAAAATTCTTATGTCTTTCTTTATCAAAATATACATGCTGAAAGAAAAGAATAGTTATTTTGGGGCTGTAAAGAATATGATGAGTTAAAAAGCCAAGAAGTACACGACTGTATTCGTACGTGGAATATAAAACTGAAAGCAACAAAGAAACAAGATCTCATGAACATAGTCAATAGTCTAGTGGTTACCAGAGGGTGAGAGAGGGGGGAGGGGGAGCTAAATATATGGTGATGGAAAGAAAGATGACCCTGGGTGGTAAACACATATTGTAACACACAGACAGAGTATTGTGGAGTTGTACACCTGGAACCTACATAAGTTTTACTAACCAATGCAACTCTAATAAATTTAATGATAAAAAAATATATATATATGGTGAGGAAAGTGGATTATAGGATATCAGAGACAATAAACAGAGAAATGATAAGGATATTTTGAAATACATGGAAATCTGAATGTTTAATTTTTAACTAAACTTCAAAGCTTAAATTATACAATATAGCTGTCAGTCCTAACTTTAGGCAAAAGCAAATAATCATTTTCAAAACAGGTTTACTTAAATAGACAAATGAACCACACATCACTCAAAAGAACTTTTATCAAAAGGCATGGTAACTAGAATGTATTGTCACCTGCTAAAAAGCAAATGTCCCTGTAATCTGAGGAAAGCACCCAGACTTCAGATTGCACTAAAAAGAAATGACATCATAGTTTGTCATTGCACGAATGTTGCTATATGCTGTTCATTATACCTTACTTTCTATCACTGAATAGAACTAGATAATCTTTTTTTCATTTACTTTAATCAGAAGGCTCTTCTAAAATGCTTCTGGTTAATATTTGGTTTGAATGAAGCACTTTATTAAAAATGCTGGATGTTTCCACTTAACATAGCCTGAATGGCTAAAAGGGAAATAATGGCACTAGCATAAAATGGCATAATAAATCAAAGGACACCCTTTTCCTTCTAAACTTATCCAAGGTTAGTTTTCATCTTAATAGAATTGCTGATCTGTCAACTGATCAACTGTAGACGCGTCGTGACTCATTTCAGTGGAAAGAAGGATGTCAAAAAATAATGAGAAATAACCCTTTGAGCCTTGTCTAAAAGCATTTTTGCTTTTCTGTACATGCTTTGTGTGCATTGAAAAATATTTTCCCTTCCTCAAAGTAAAGTTTCAATTGATTAAAAATAAAAAGATTTAGCTGGTTCATATTTCTAAGTGGCACAAAACAACAGATCATTGGAGCAAATACCATTTTCAACACTGACTTTAAATTGTAATGGTGTTAACAATGCTTGATTAGAAATCTTCAGCTCTCTCTGGGACAATAAGGTGTTACTAACATTTGAAAGATTAGAAAATTCTATAATCTGAAGAAGTAAGAACAATCTTCAAGATGCATCAACAATAATTATAAACCTCAAGGTCACCTTCACAAAAAGAGAGAGACATGCTAAAGATAAAAAGAGAGAGACACACAAAGAGAGAGATCTTTTTCTTCAGCCTCCTTTAATATACTCAAGACGACTACAAGTTACACTTTCAGATAAAAATTTTGAAATTTCTTCAGACACTAACAGTGACAATTACATGACAATTTTCACTTAATTCCAGGAAAAGATAAAGAGTCTCTAAGAAAGATAAGAAACCCAGATGGTACCATATCCTATCTCTCAGAAGAAAGTCTTTAATCAGGAAAGTAGCACAAAGGAGAGGCACTTCAATCGATTTTGAAATTAGGTCTGCACAAAACAGGCAGAGAACCTATCCACATGGCTCAGTCTTTTGGCGAAGGCTTCTTCTTCCTGCCTACTTCCTTTAGAATTGCCTCAGGGTGCTGAGGCCTCTCCATGGCAGGCTTGCTAAATATACTCCTAAATAAAACATCTCCACTGAAATTATCTGCTTAAACTGCTTTAACTGGCAACCAAGTTTTGTTCATGATAGCACCCCACATAACAGGCCTTCACTAGGTCTCACTGAACCCCTCCGGAAATGTACATTTCAGTTCATCAGGCATCAATTTCAAGCTCCTTCCCGGAAAAGTCTAAGCCAGAATTTTGCTCCCCTTATAATCAAAGATTATACGTAGAAGAGCTAAGAGTGCCAATGCTTCAAGGGGGTAACTGAAATAGCCTTAACTCTTCCACAAATCTTTACCGATCAGAACTAGAACTTTTGTGCTGGATGAAGGTGCTTTCAATAAGGGCAAGTCATTTTGAAATCTTATCCAGTAATTCATTTAGATACATATTCTGATGTGGTTCAAGGGAAATGGGAATATTTTGAGCTTTAATGTGGGTAGAACACAAGGACATCTTTAAGTCCCCTTATTTTAAATTATTCAACTAGTAATTGATTTAAACTGAGCTTTAAAAAAAAACCTGTAGTTTTTAAGAGATAATCACAGAAAATGCATTTAATATACAAGTCAAATATCAAGGACACACACAGATGTCCAAAAAACACCTACAATTTTTACTCCCACCAGTTTAAGAAAAATAGCTATAACACCTTTTTTGGGTGTGTGTGTGTGTGTGTGTGTGTCTCATGCAGAACATAATAAAATGAATGAAATGGCACAGTTCAAATTGGTTTTCAATTTTCATTTATCTCTATGATCAATGTCATTCTTATACTTTCAGGACATTCCACTTCCATTCTAATGTTCTGATGGCACAATTTGTATCTGCATTGCTAAAGTTCTGCTTCTCAAATTTCATCATTGCATTTAAAAAAAATACAAATACTTAAAGCTTTTCTTCATAAGGGCTAAGTGTGAGAAGTAGTAGTGAGAAGCCAGAGGAAAATATTCACTTTCTACAAATAAAAAAAGCACAATCAATTTTTTTTAATTTAAAACAGTTAATGTGTGGTAGAGTCATATAATTTTATTCGTTCTTATACTTATCTATTTTTGTCTGGTAGTGTAGCAAATGATTTTTAATATTTATTTAAGTACAAGTAACTGTTTTTTTAGAATAAAGCAGATGCAAATTAGGTAATTAACTAATACTTTTATTATAAGCATAAAAATAAAAAATTCCAAAACTTTTCAAATAATAACATTTGAAAGGAAAATTATCATTCACCGACCATTTACTCAAATTCAGTGCTACATTAACGTTTTGTACATTATCTCTGTTTAATATAAACTATCTGTGCTATAGTACTAGCTATATAGTTTCATCTTAATAATTTTGCTAAGTAAAATAACAGTATTATTTTGAACTACGTTATTGTTTTAAACTATATATATATAGTCTATAGTTTAAACTACATAGTTTAAAATAATGTTATATTTATATTACATTATGTAATGTTATATTTAAATTATAATAACTTAAGACCTAGTATGTGTTTGTCATAGTTGATTTTACAGGGCTAAGGAAAACCCAGGCAGCTGGGAAAACATTATTTCTGAGTCTGTCTGTGAGGATGTTTCCAGAAGAGGTTAGTATCTGAATCAGAAGACTGAATAAAGAAGATGGCCATCATCCATTCAGGTGGACATCATCCAACCTGCTGTGTCCAAAATAGAATGAAAAGGCAAAGGAAGGACAACTCTGCTCTTTGCTTGAGTTGGGACATTCATCTTCTCTCCTGGCAAATGGACACTTCTGGTTTGCAGGCTTTCAGACTTGGACTAAATTATACCACTCCGGCTTGCAGCCAGCATTTCATGGGACATCTTGGCCTCCATAATTGCATGAGTACATCTTATAATAAATCTTTCTTAGTCAATCAATCTCTCTCTGTTTCCCTCTCAAACCCTACTCAATGATTATCTATTAAAATTTCAGTATGTTTTTTATTTACCTATGAATTTATTAAACAGTAAAGCTAAAAAACTTCTGCAATATTTCCTAAAAATGTTTCCAAAGCTCTTAATCTTCACTTTTCACTCAAGGTATGTTTGTTTTTTATTTCAGTGTAGTTACTGTTTTGAGATATAGAAATTCTTAAATAATGGCATCCATTTCAAAGAAGAGACTGTGTAATCTATGCAACAAGATTCTGAAGATGGCATCACTGAGGTCATTTTTTTTTCAAATGATTCAGAAGGTTATCATTCATTGCCAAATAAGGAAACTGTCCAATGTTTGAAAGTCAATATTGCAAACAAGAACAGAAAATACACATTATTACATAACAAGTAAAATGAAATTTTCTTCACGATGAGTTCTGACATCAGTTGGCTTAGCCTAGAGTGACAGTTATCAGTGTTGTATACTTGGTATGAAAATGACAGTCACAGGGTATGCATCTTCCCCCTCTGCCAGGTCTTGGCAAGGTCTCAGTTGGTTGAATTTAGTCCCATATGGATCTGAGTTACCTACTTCCCCTTCATTCCACCATGAAGGACCGCATTAATATCTAGGTCTTTCTTTCCCTGGAGAGTCTAGTAGACCTTGTGTCATTCAAACAGGTATGGCAGGGGCTGAGTGTTATCTTGGAAAAATCAATCAGCACTCAAGCAAAAAGACTGCCTGGCTTTTCTCATTAGATAAAACCACTGAGCTCTCAAGTGTAGGTCTCTGTCACTGGCAGAAAATCTCTGACTCTCGCCTTTAGCCCTCACATTCTTTTGTTTCTGTTACATTCCTCCCCTCCCTTCCTAGCTTTTGCCATCTTTTATCTGTTTTACAGGGCCAAACTTAAATCTGCACACTAAATATATTTCAAATATTATCCTGTCCCTGTCATAACTCAAACAAGAGTTATTACCAAAAACCTGGAGAAACTGAAACAATACTTTGGAGGACATGAAGTTGATGCAATGAGAATATCTAACCAAAAAGACTCGCTTGCACTACAGCTGCTGTTTAACACACATGGCGGGCACCAAAGAAACTAGAATTTATACAGGAATTTTAATTCCTGGTCATCCTTTCTCTTTTCACTACCAGTTATTTTCCTTTAAATCAACTTGTGTCTGACAATGTTGAAGCATGGACTTTAGTAAGAAGTGTGGTGAGCTATGCCTGTATCATATTCAAATATTCTCTTGCTTTTTTATAGATGAAGAAGTTTTTGCCTAGAAAAGCAACATTCCTCAACATAAATTATCCAGGAAAACACCACTCTGGCTTAGGTATTTATAAATGTTTTCTTCCATTATATCTGCCTCCTCTTCCTAGCCTCAGATGTACAGTGTTCCCTCGCCACTTCGCGCTTCATGTTTTGCGGCTTCAGTGCTTCGCGGGTTTTTCCAAAATATTCATCAAAAAATAAAAATGAAAAAATACAACCCTGTCGGCAGCCACATGGCGGAAAGGAGCGTTGTTTCATGTGGATGCGCGAGAGAGAAGGATCCCTGCATGTCCAACAAAGAGATGAGCTGACTCAGAGTCCCTCCCACGGGCTCTCATAAAGGCGCGGGAT
>PVKE010053094.1:0-10139 GCA_004027555.1 Craseonycteris thonglongyai
TCACGTCACCCCTATGCCCCACCCCCACCTTCTTTCAAAAAACATAAATATAGGGAAGCCGGGATGGCTCAGTGGGTTAGGTGCTCACTTTGCAGCCCCGGGGACCGAGTATCGAATCCCAGCCCTGGCCCGTGCGGACCCATATGCTGAACTGGGGAGTGCTTCCAGTTCAGTTCCTACTGGGGTGTGACCCCGGCCCAGTTCCTGCTCTGTGCAGCCCCAAGCCCACATATGGAATGAAACTATGTGGAAAAACTGATGATGTGCAACTATGGAGACTGTTCTGGGCCCTCCCCCTTCTCTCTGTCTCTGACTCTGTATCTCTCTCTCTCTGTCAAAAACAATAAATAAATCTTAAAAACAACAACAAAAAATAAATAAAAATAAATCTTTAAACAAACTTTAATGGCATACATGTACTAGTTTTAATGTAGAATTAACTCTAATTAAAAATAGAACAAATAGAGTGATATTAGAATTAATATTATATATCAAATAGCAACTAAATTATAATTTTAGTGTGGACGGGATTGCTAGACTGAGAATATTTCAAACCAATGAATTTATACTTCATTAATACATTCTCTTTAGAGAGAACAAATGTCCTCCATAACATTTTAGTTTAGTCAGCCTCAGTGAACATTGATTGCTAGGGGCTTACCTCTTGTAGTATATAAGCCGCAATGACTTTTCCAACTCACAATTCAGAATTAAGCCATTTCCCAATATTTTCTATGTATTATGCACTTAAAATTCGGTTCCTCCACTGATTTGCAATGAAGACATGGAACATTCTGAAAGCCTTCAAATTATATTTGTCTTCATTTAAACTTGAGACCATTAATCCTCACAGGTTAAGTATAAGTTAACTTTTCCTCCCCAAAATTCCACATCGTCTTTGAAAGAAATCTGGTATAACAGTCAGAAAAGATTCAATAAGCATAGTGTGTCCCCTATAAGTTCATTTATATGTATAGGTATAAAAGTAAATACATGTGTACTTAAATAATCTTTTCTCTAACATCAATAGAAAAACAGGAACAACAGGGAAATAGCAACCACTGAATTGAGAGCAGGCATAAGCAAGTTGGCATATAGAACATCAAAATATCACACAGTCTGATCACAGTCTGCCATTCCTTGAAGTATATAGTATATATTCACTTTTATACATATATTCACACACACACACACACACACACACACACATTTTTCCAATACTGTTTATAATGGAAATGCTCAAATGTAGGGGCACTACTTGTTTAGGAGTTGAGGAAAGGAGAAACACTAGAGAGCTTTTTCTCATTCCCACCCTTATTCTCCACATCAGACTCTTTCTTTTCAGTCAGCCAATCCTCTCACTGCAACAGGGTTCTGAACATGCCTTCTCTTTACTCTTTTCCCTCTCGAATTGTTCCTACCCACTCTATCAGGATTATGACAGCCCAAGTCGTAGACAATTTCTGCATGTTAAGAATGTGTATCATGCTAAGAGAAGACACTTTCCGACTTTCTTCTCTACTCCATGAAAGTTGTGGGTTTCTTTCTCAGAATTCCTGAAGTCCTCATCACAAACTTTGTAAGTTGGGCTAAAGCTGGAACTGTTTCCAATATTTATAAGTTTACATATAGCGGTATCTTGATAACTTTTAGACATTAGCTTGATTGGAAGACAGTGACGTCTCAGAATATACTTCACAAAAAGTGTTACTATGACTAAGTTAAGTTCCTCCTGATATGTTCATATCTACTCCTTGGCAAAAAGTGGGACCTCTATAAATGTCTATCAATTACACGACTGAATAAACAGATTTTACAATTGTGTCAGGATTAGTAAATATAGCTGAGCAAAAGAGACTGGGAAAATGTTTGCTATGAGAAAATGTTGAGAATTACTTTCGTTTAAAAGTAGTATGTGGGGGCAGTCATGATTGCTCAGCAGGTTAAGCACTCACTTTGCAGTCCCAGGGTCTGAGGATTGAGTCCCAGCCCCAGCCCATGTGGACCCATAGGATGAACTGAGAGGCCCCAATTCAGTTCTCGCCAGGGAGAGCTTCACATGTGTGGGAGGTCCTTGGTTCGGCCCCCAGTTTACAGGGGCATGCCTCCCATGCAGGAGGCCCCTGGCCTGGTTCTGGCCCTGCATGGTCCCCATCCAACTGTGTGGAATGGAACCATGTTGAAAACTGATGATGTACAACTATGAAGACTGCTCTGGGCCCTCCCCCTTTTCTCTGTCTCTCTCTGTCTCTGTCAAAAACAATAAAATAAATCTTAAAAAAAGGTAGTATGTGGTCAAATAACTTGGGACTGTTGGAAAAAATGGGCCAGCTTGACCAAGTTTGAGAAATTGAAAATTCTGTAAGCATGAACATTATGAAAAACTATTGCATATGTTTTATTGTATTATGTCTTATTTTTATTCCTGCATACTTCACATTCATTAATATTTTAGTATTAGCATTAATATTATTTGGGACAGTGTCTCCAATGAATCATATCTACAATTGGCTAGTAGAGGTCAGAAAAAGTAGCCTTACATAATAAAAACTCAACTTAATGCCAGCATTACTGGAATTCATCCATTCCTTACTATTAAGTGATGTATGTCTGTAAAAATTATTAGTCTTATAGATTTATTTTAATCATATACAAGTTACCTCCAGGAAATAAGAACTTCAAAGTAGTATTGCCAAATTAAGTAGTCATAGGTGTATGACTTTGGAAAATTAGATTAAAAAATGACTCTCATGCACATCTAGCCTCAAACTCTAATTTGACAAATAGACCCTGAGAGGTGAATAATAGTTCCAGTCCAGCCAAAGTTCAACTCAAGTTTTCCTAGTTTCTATCCTAGTACAGATTTCTTCCCAGGGTCACAATTTACACCTCTTTTCTAAATGTTTGAAAAGCTAACCTATTGGTTTTGTAAACAGCTGGATGGTTGAAATATAGTGAGCATGATTCAGTTACCTCATGTAGTATACAGTATGTTGTCTTATTATTTTAACCATTTACAGCCACTTTTTGTGAAAAAAAATTTAATTGGCACGAAAACAATTCAAAGAAAAGAGTGAATGCATAGCAAATCCATACTTAGCTCCATAACAGAGTTGACAATAGTACATTATGCCTGTGTGTGTGTGTGTAAATTGCATACTTCTTACACCATTTCCTTATTCATTGATTAAAATGGTTTATCACAGCCGGCCCTGAGGATACAATGGTAAGCACACGCATTTGGTGCCTGTCCTCAACAAATTTAGAGTCTAAGTAGAAAAGACCTAGGATACAGAGAAAAGCAAATCACTGAATATGAAAATACAAATTGAGAAACTTGTTTTGACAGTTGCAAATAGGATTCTGTGCTTGGGAATAAAAAAGATAATCAACTAAAATATTTGTCAAAAGAAATCATATTAATATATTAGCAGATGGTGTAAAGGCTAAGAAAGCAAAGTAGGGGTGTTGTGAGTACACTCAGTCTAGTCTGAAGCATCAGAGAAGTCTTGCCCTGGGGTAATGATGCTTTAATTCCATTCTGAAGGATGAATAGGAGTTGCTTAGGAGAAGGGAGTAGTTTGATAGGAGAACTCACCAGGCAGAGGGAAAAGCAAACAAATTGGTCCTAAGTAAAGGAGAAATGAAATACATCAAAAACTGGAAAAAGGCCAGTTTAGTCAGAAACCAGGAGAACCTGAAGGAGCTGAAGGTGAGTGAACAAGATGAAGTAAGGGGCACTTCATATGGGGTCTTACAAAGAGAGAGCACTTTGTAATTGTCAAGGTTAATAACATACATAGGTCGTGTATCAGTTTTCTATGCTACATAACTTAAAACTTGGTGTCTCAAACAATACCCATTTATTAGCCCACGGTTCTGTAGGTGAGAGTCCAGCATAGCATAACTGGGTTCTTTGTTCAGAATCTCCCAAGGCGATAATCAAGGTAGGAAGAATTTTCTTCCAAGTTCATCCAGATTACTGGTATCTGCCTACGTACTTGTGGTTGTAGGTCGGAGATTCCCAGTTTCCTTGCTATCTGTCAGCCAGATGTCACTGTTAGCTGCTCCATGCCACCACATTCCTTCTGATATACATCCCTCCATTTCTAAAGTAACAAGAGTGTACAGAGTTCTTACACTGTGAATCTCTGGGACTTCTCCTGCCACCAGCCAGAGAACACTTTTGTCTTTAAAGGGTTTGTGCGATTACATTAGTCCCACTCAGATACTCTTCCTCTTAAAATTATTAGAAACCTTAATTGTACTTGGATCTGTAAAATGCCTTTTGCCATTAAACATATCATAATTGTTTTAGCAATACCAGAGGACAAAGTTCATAGGGTCATCTAAAATTCTTTTTATCACGGGCTCTAGAGAAAGACCATGGCTTAAAATTCCTACATCACTACTAACCATCTCCAGAATTTGGGCATAAAAACCAATAAGGAAACATCGCACTTAAATGACACATTAAACCAAATGAACCTAACAGTTTACAAAACATTCCATCCAATAGCAAAATACACATTCTTCTCAAATGCAAATGGAACATTATATAGGTTAGATCATATGTGAGGCCACAAAACAAGTCTTAATACATTTAAGGAGACTGAAACAGGTCAAGCATCTTTTCTGACCATAATGGCATGAAACTAGAAATTAATTGCAAAAAGAAAACTGGAAAATTCACAAAAATTGTATGGATTAAAGAACATGCTACTGAATAACCAATGCATTAAAAGAGAAATCTAAAGGGAAATTTCAAAAAAAAAACGTCTTGAGACTAATGAATACGGAAATATACCAAAACTTATGGGATACAGCAAAAGCAGTTCCAAAAGGAAAGTTTATAGTGATAAACACCTACATTAAAAAAAAAGGTAGAGATTGAATAAGCAATCCAACTTTGCACCTCAAGGAACTGGAAAAACAAGAAAAGCTAAGCTCAAAATTAGTAGAAGAAAATACCAAAAACCAGAGCTGAAATCAATGAAATAGAGACTAAAATGACAATTGAAAAGGTCAATAAAACTAAGAGCTTTTTTAAAAAAGATAAACAAAATAGACAAACCTTTAGATACCCTTAGCAATAAAGAAAAAGGGGGGGTGCGGGGGTGATTCAAATAAATAAAATTATAAATAAAAGAGGAGACATTACAACTGATACTACAGAAATACAAAGGATCATAAGATGAGTAACAATTATACACTAACAAATTGGACAACCTAGAAGAAATGAACAAAATTGTAGAAACATGCAACCTGCCAAAACTGAATTATGAAGAAATAGAAAATACAAATAGACAAATTACTAGTAAGGATATTGAATCAGTAATCAAAAAACCTTTTGGGGAAGCTGGGATGGCCCATTGGGTTGAACGCTCGTTTTACAGTCCTGAGAACGGAGGATCAAATCTGGCCCCAGCCCATGTGGACCCATATGCTGAACTGTTATGTGCTTCCCATGTGGGAGGCCCCCAGTTCGGTTCTCATCCCCCAATTCAGCCCCTGGCTCGAGGGGGTGTGTCTCACATGCTGGAGGCCCCCAGCCCAGTTACTGCCCTGCGTGGCCCCCGCCCACCTGTGTGGAATAAAACCATGTCAAAAACTGATGAAGTTCAACTTTGAAGACTGCTCTGGGTTCTCCCCCTTCTCTCTGTCTCTCTCTGTCTCTGTCAAAAACAATAAAGTAAATCTTTAAAAAAAAAAAAAAATCTTCCAAGATAAAATAGTCCAGAACTAGATGCTTTCTTTACTAAATTATTACATTTAAATAAAAATTAATATCAATCCTTCTCAAACACTTCCAAAAAAATAAAAAAGGAAGAAACACTTCTAAGCATATGAGATTGGACAATGAGGTTTATGAACCCATCCTAGAAAAGTGCTACAGACCTCACTGCTGAATACCACTATGGTCACCTTTGAAGTACTCCCCTTGGGAAGCTAAGCACTGACACCAGCGCCTGGTTCACCCTTCAAAGCAATTTTGGAACTCTTTTCCTGACTTGGCTATCAGAGCCCTCATCATATGGCCTTTGTTATGTTGAGATAAGTTCCTTCTATGCTCATTTTATTGAGAGTTTTAAACATAAATAGATGTTGAATTTTTGTCAAATGCTTCTTCTATAATTATTGAGATGGTCATATAATTTTTTCTTTCAATTTATTAATATCATCGTGATTAATTTTCAAATGTGGAACCATCCTTGCATGCCTGGAATGAATCCCACTTGATAAAAGTGTATGGTCCTTTAAATGTATTTTTAATTTTGATTTGCTACTATTTGATTAAGAACTTTTGTATCTATGTTTAACAGGGATATTGTCTTATAATTTTTTTATGGTATTCTTTTCTGGTTTTGATTTCAGGCTTATGCTTCTTTGTAAAGTACATGTAGATGGATATACTCATAAAAGACACTCCAGAAAAAATGAAATAAGAAAATGTTAGGGAAGAATATGAAACTATAGTAAAAGATTATTTTCTTGAATTGAAGAAAAGATAGAAAATTTCAACTGCCAAGGCAGACTGCACTGCACTTTGCAAATTTATTAGGAGACATGTCTAGCCGGACTGCTGAACTTTCTGATCTCAAAGCATAAAGGGAAAAGTGGGAGAGCTTCCTACCTAAAAACTTAAACTATGCCCATTCAGAAATGTAGTTAAAAAAAAAAAATCCTCCACAATTTTAATGCTTTTTGTAACTTAAAAATTGAAAGGTATTTTTAGGAACTAAAATACTTTGTTTTGAAGCAGTATTTATCTGAAGTGAAGTAAGAAATTGAGAGATAGATAGTTTGAGAAGCCAGTGCTGAAGAGTGTAAATAACAAGCAGGAAAAGAAGGGGAAGGCACAGAGAAATCTGACTCGAGTATAATTTGAGAACTGCTTATAAGAGCCATTGTTAGACCCGCAGGAATATCTCTTCAGTGAGTGAAACACACTAATTGTTATAAATTCCTGTATGTTAAACATTCCCAATTGCCAGTGTTTGCCTTTGAAATATAAATATTGTACTGTATTCTGGCAGGATTAACACATTAAAACCTTCATCTTTAGTTAAATGATTGGCTTTGAATCTCACTAACCATCACAACCACCATGAGAGTTTCAAATAAAAAATACAAATGCATAGGACCCAGACAGACCTACAGAAGATGATCATAGTAAAGCAGCAAAACGCTAGACCCAGAGAGCCTCAGTTAGTTACCCTCTGCTTCTAATTGGGCTAACCCACTGTTTTTTGAGACTTACTTTACTTTTCTACAAAAAAACAGAATAGAATTTACCTTACAGAAATTTGGAGGATTAACCAAGATGAAATATACAATGTTAGGCACTTAATGGAAGTTCATTTGATTATAGTGAGTTGGCCTACTAATTTTAATGGAGGTCAGGCCTGAAGTCATTAAAAGCTCCTATTATTTGTAATATTAATTGTATTTCTAAATAAGAGTCTCCTAAACACTCAGCCAAGATGCCCAAAATACTGTCATTATTCCTCTTTCTAACCACTTATTAAATAACATTTCTGCTAATTCTTACTCTTCTGACTGTTGTAGCTGCTTAAAGTGGTATTTCTTTATTCCAAGGTGTCATAGTTACAGAAAGATTCAACTCCAGGCTCAGACTTCTTGCTCCTTTTGAAGTCCTTCCAGAGAAAGAAAACCACACCCAAGAGAGAGTACTCTAATTTAGACACATCCTGGGGATAAACCAGCTAACTCTGGAGTAAGGCCCAATGGGAAGAAGAAATGCAACAACTATTTAATGAGAACACATTAGGTACAAAGCAACTAAATACCTCTTGTATCTTTATTTGGCCATGTTCTCCCCACTCCATCTTCCAAACCTGGCCATTGAGAATTTTTTATTCTTCTAAGCTAGTATTATGACCGAAATTGATGAGCCAAATGAAACACTTCAAAAGAATGATACTGTATATGATGTGTTCAAAAAAGTGATTTCAAGTTAGTATCATATTTTCTACATTGGTACTTTGCTCTTCCTATTTTTCATTTATATTAATGGGAGTTTCATGTTGTTCATGAATGTATGTCTGACTTTTCAGTGTCCAAATATTATTCTTTTAAATAGCTCTAATAATTTAATAGGGTTTCTCATTAATTTTCCTATTGTGGGTAAGCTTTTAAGTGACTGTTTCCACTGTGCCTAGATCTGTCTACATTACGGAGGGTCAATAATTTCAGATAACAGCTTAGCTTCTTCTGAGAAGAATCTTTTAAAAATCTAAAGGCATATACTTTGTTAGAGAAAAATGATACAATTGTGCTCATGTTTTAATCCTTTCTTTTTCCAATTCTATAAATGCAACAGTGACTCAAAAATACACACTTAGAAAAAACTCTTCTGTGAATATTTTCCAGAAGTACAACTTCTCATACATTATTTATATAAAAAAAGATACTCTTCACAGAAAGAAGAGGGGAATGTTACACCTGAGTGTAGAAGGACAAGCTGGATTATCAGGAAGACAGGTTGGAAAGAGTATTCCTGATGAAGGGAAAGTACTTGCAAAGAACTATGAAATTATTAGTCATGCTTGGCAATCTGCCAGGGATACAAAGTGTGGGTGGGGGTAGGGGATCCTGATGGGAAACGGGGACTTCATCACTAAATTGCTATACAGTGAAAAGAGGGAACTGGTCATAGAATCTACACAGATAACATAGAGAGAGATCAGTGGGACAACAGATCCTGGTAAAACACCCAGAGAAGAGCAGTGGTCAGTTATAGTGTTCAGGATTTTGTTTTGTTTCTGTTAGTTCATCTTTATTGACATATGGACACTATTATTTTGTGTTACTTTTTAGAGTACTCCACAAAGTCTTGTTGCTTAACTTTTTTTGTTGTTTTCTTTTCCTTAATATTCTTGGTATAGCCTTAACCCTGTGTGTATGTTCAGCAACCTGAGGTAAGTGGAAATCTGCAGTTTCAACCCAAACGCCATCAATTAATATCAGTGATCAAGTCCTTGGCTTCAGTGACACCTAGTTTCCCTTCTATATTTATATGTACCTGCTTTAAAAAAAAATTTATTTTATATTAGTTTAGCTATTTATATATATTTTACCATGAAAAATTATACATAACATAAAATGTATTAACCATTTTTAAAAGATTTATTTTATTGTTTTAGAGGTGAGAGGAGAGACAGAGAGACAGAGAGAGAGAAGGGGGAGGGCCCAGAGCAGTCTCCATAGTTTTACATCATTACTTGTGACATACAGTGTTCCCTCGCCACTTCACGCTTCATGTTTTGCGGCTTCAGTGCTTCGCGGGTTTTCCCAAAATATTCATCAAAAAATAAAAATGAAAAAAATACAACCACGTCGGCAGCCACATGGCGGAAAGGAGCGTTGTTTCATGTGGATGCGCGAGAGAGAAGGATCCCTGCATGTCAAACACAGAGATGAGCTGACTCAGAGTCCATCCCACGGGCTCTCATAAAGGCGCGGGATGGGTTTCCGGGGCCACATCGACCCATGAGAGACCGAGTGGCTTTATCCCTGTGAGTTGATTGTCTGCGCATCATCGCAGCCTCCCCTAGCATCTTCTCTTGTTGTATCTCGCCAGTCTTGTCCATGACGTTGACTGTCTCGCATACTGTATTTTAGTGTTGTGTTGGCAATAACTTGTTTTGTTTAAGCTATAACTTTTTTTATTAATTAAGCCCTTATAATGCCGCCTAAGCGCTGTGCCCCTGCGAAAGCTTCCTCCGGGGCGCCCAAGAGGAAGAAGATGATGACCATCAGCGAAAAAGTGAAACTTTTAGATAGGATCAAAGAGGGCAGGAGTGATGCATCTGTGGCACGCCATGACGGGGTGAATGAATCTACAGTGCGGTACATCAAGAAAGAGGAAGCAAACATCCGCAAAACTGCTTCAATCACCTTCAATAAAGAAGCGAAACGTGTGGTAACTCCGCGTAATAACAGAATTGTGAAAATGGAAGCTGCACTGGCATTGTGGATGGCTGATGGCAGGAAAAAGACAGTGAGTTTGGACACTAATAGGATCAGGACAAAGGCCAAAGCTCTCTACGACCCAATCTTGCCCGATGACGACAATGAAGAGGCTGAAGAAGGTGCTGACGAACCTCAAGCCAGTA
>PVKE010053095.1:0-10147 GCA_004027555.1 Craseonycteris thonglongyai
CGTAACTGTTGCGTTCACGCGTTGCGTCCGGTGACAAGTGTAACACATAAGTCAAAATGTATTGTCTGGGTGGGCGGAGATCACAGTGTCAGGCTGTCAGAATTCTAGGAATTTATGACCTTGGCAAATTCCCAGAATGCATTAAACTATTGCTAGAAAGTTTTGTCTTCTACAATCGCTTCAAAGTCCATGGTACACGAATTCCACCCCAGACATTGCGAGAGATCGACGATCAACCAAAATTGGCCTCGCGATCGACCGGTCGACCGCGATCGACTTGTTGGCCACCCCTGTTCTAAACTACTGTTTTCATCTTCTGCTTCATATAACCTTCTGTTAATTCCCTCTAAAATATTCTTCATTTTAGTTATTGTATTCTTTATTTCTGACTGTTTCTTTTTTATGTTTTCTAGTTCCATTTTTATGTTTTTATTTCTTCGTTAAAATTCTCTCTGAGATCATTTGGCATTTTTATTACCAGTTGTATTGAACACTGCATGTGGTAGGTAGATGGCTTGTCTTCATTTTGTTTATTTTTTTTTTCTGTAGTTTTGTTCTGTTCTTTTATTTGAGTTATGGTTCTTTGTATCCCCATTTTGGCTGCTTTCATGTGTTTGTTTCTATGTATTAGGTAGTATTGCTCTGTTCCTAGTCTTGGTAAAGTGGCTTTACATAGTAGATATCCTGTGGGGTCTAATGGTGCAGTCTTTCTGGTCACCACAGCCACAAGCTCCATGTGTCTCTTATATGGGTTGTGTGTGCTCTTCTACTGTAGTTTAGCCATGATTTCTGCTTGTACATCAATGAGTGGAGTTAACACTCAGGCTCACTGGTTGTGAGGACTGGTCATGACTACAGTGGAGAACTTGTGGTGCTGTGGCTGACCCCACAGAGCTAGATTTGTTTCATCAGGACTCTTGTGCCTACCTAGTCTGCACTTTGAATGTGTTGACCTTGGAGGAAACTGGGTGATGTTCCTGCTGGGTCCACAGCTGGTTACTGGGCATGCCAGCTCTAGTGCATCCTGGAAGGGGGACCAACTGCAGGCCAACTTCAGTTGCAGCCTGTGTCCTGCCCAGGGCCAGCAAGCATGAGCCACAAAGCAATATGAAGGTGGTTACTGCCCATGCTGTGCTTGGAGATGCCCTAAGAAGCCAATCTGCAAACATAACCTGCTGTTGCTAGTGCCATGTTTAGGGTTGCTAAGTCAGAGATGCAGAACATGCTGAAGCAAGATGCTGTTTGTTATGGTTTTGTGAACCTTGGGAAGATTTTAGAAAAGTTGTAGCATTAAATACGGCAGGCTGTTTGCATGGAAAAACCTCTGGAAGTGGCTGGGGTGTGCTTGAAAGTTGGGTAAGGTGGGGTCTCAGAATCACCAGGGAAGGGCAAATGAATGGTGTTAGTCAGGTTAATGGAGATGCAGGTGTAGTGGCGGCCTGCATCTACACTTCGAGTGTGGGGGGGGGGGCAGGACTCAACAAAAAAATACTGGATCTTGTTTGGGAGAAAGCTGTCCCTTGAGCCCTCACCCTAAATCCAGACAACTCAGTTTATTTCTCTATGCTCCTGGGGTCTTTCAAGCTGCAGCCCTAGTGCTAGAGCTCAGAGTGAGTACATCCATGAGTAAATCCATGTGTGGGCCTTTTAAGAGGAGTGCTTAGGACTGCAGCCATCCTTCAGCTCACTCAGCTATGATCTCCCCTGGTTGTCACAGCCAGATGTGTGACTTCTTTCCTTGAACTGAAACCCTGGGCTGGGAAGCCTGGTATGGAGCTGGGACCCCTTGCTTCTGCAGAGGGAACTCAGCAGCTGAGATATCCCTCCTAATTTATAATGATCACGTAGGAGTGCAGGAGCAGCCTGTTTTACACCCCCTGACCAGTCTCAAGACAGCTTCTTCTGTATGTCCTTACTTAGCATTTTGACTTAGCTAGGACTCAGTCAGTTCTCAATTATGCTTGTTCTGTAGTTTAGTTGTAAATTTGATGTGGTCACCATCTTGACTGAAAAACATCTACATGGAGTATCTTTTTATTTCCTTTTACTTTCACCTCTCTTTGTCCTTATATATAATAAAATAAACAGTGTATGGTTAGGTTTTTATTGTTTTGTTTTAGTTAGGTTTATTTTATTATAAAACACTAATTAAACAGTCACTAGGGGAAGCTGGATGGCTCAGCGGGTTAAGCACTTGCTTTGCAGCCCTGGAGACTGAGGATTGAATCCTGGCTCCGGCCCAGATGGACCAATATGCTGAACTGGGGTGTACCCCCAGTTCAGTTCTTGCCGGGGCCTATGTGGGAGGCTCCCAGCCCAGTTCCTGCCCTGCGCAGCCCCGTGCCCACCTGTGGAGTGAAACTATGTGGAAAGACTAGTGCTGCCAACTGTGGAGACTGCTCTGGACCCCCCTCCCTTTCTGTTTCTGTCTGTCTCTCTGTCAAAAATCAATAAAAAACACTCAGTAGCATTTAATTATAATGTTTGCTTCATTTACATTTAAGTTAGTAACATGGTTGGTTTTAAGTCTTTTGTCTTGCACTTTGCTTTTAATTGAGGTATCAGTTCTTTTTTCCTTTTGCCCTGCTTTTGAACCTTTACAGGGTTTAAATAGGGTGTTGTATAATCACATTTATGTGACAGAAAGATCACATAGCAACCATGGATGAAGTTAATATTTGGATAAAGGGGCCAGTGAGCAGGTTAGGGTTGAGAAATAATGGTGGCCTAAATAGATGCATTGATAATAGAAATGAGAGGAGGGAACGCATTTGTGACATATTTTAGAGGGAGAATCTAGAGGATTAGAGCTGGGGACTGAAAGAGAAGTCTGGAATAATTTATTATTTTCTTGCCTTCTCTCAGGGGTTGATCTTTATGTCCAGTGGTCTCAACCTGAATATGTTGTGGGCTTTTCTATTTTTTTGTCAAAATTTATCTAGTCATGTAGAATCCCACCCAATAATTTATATCTATCCCACTTTAATGACTACACTGTAAAATCCTGGCAGTGACACCTGTTTCCTCATGGATCCACCATGATTAAAGGACTATTTCTGAGCTATCACCAATGTTTTCCTCCTTAAACATAAGGAGACATTTATGTGTCTCAGAAGCTCACATAAACACAATTGCTGCCTTTGGGCCTGGCTTTTGATTTTATAAGAAGTCTTGGAGAGAGCTTTAAATATATTTGCTTACATGAAAAACATTAGCAAACAGTTGAATGAGACTGAAGACATAAAATGCTTTTTCAATTATATTTGAAGATTTTATTTTAAATTAATTCCTCAATTTATTAGGGCTCTCTGTCTTAGTGTCCTTTTCTTGTATTTAGGCTAATAGCATAATTTCTAATTTTTGTTTAAAGGGATGTCTCTGGAGTTTTGATGTATGACTACATTTAGATTATTTTGGAACATAGACTAAAGGTTGCGGCCAAGAGGCTACTGTTTTGATTTATATTTATATGATTACAAAGGCATTGATAAGTCCCAGAGAGAAATGAATGGTAGAATCAGCCCACCTTCATTCATAGGAATATTACAGACTTTGTCTTCAGAATACTGATGGTATTTGTTCAGTCAAATAAGAACTAAATGTGTTCCTGAAACAAGCTTGAGTGGATGTAGCCTTTTTGCTTATCTATTCAGCCAAAGTATCTGCTATTTCAGAGCAAGAAAGAAAATAGTGGCTCAAGTTATGTGAATAAGTTGTAGTAGTGAAGACTCCTTGGTTGTAAGGAACTGAAATTGCTACCTTCATTTGCTCAAGTAAAATAGAGGCTTATTTAAAAGGGTAAAAGAAATTCTCTCACATTAACAAAAGAGCAGGAGCCATACTGACCTGGGCTGGGATTCACGGGACTGGAGCTGCATTTTTAGAGGCTGTGACGCTCAGCTACTGCAGGTCATGGGATTCGTGCTGGTGTTTGGCTGTTGCTATGACTTTGCATCCCCTTTCTATATACGTACTTTTTGTTTCTCTTGGATGTGGTATAATGACATATGGGTTTGGAGGTAAGCAGGAGGGAAAAGTTGTAACCAGAGACTGGGGGCAGGCTGAACACAGAACAATTGAGGAAAGATATGATTGGTTCTAGTTGAGATATACTGCTTCTGAATAAACTAGTTTTTATAATACTGCTAGCATCTGCCATGCATGAGGTATAATGTTGAAAATTCTATCCAGTTTGTCTTATTTAATTTAATCCTGAAATGATTTAATGATAAAAAAAACTTTACTTCTTTTAAAGACAAGGAAACTGGATCTCAGAGAAGACAAATGACTGATACATCACTAATAGATTAAAAATTTTTACAAAACAATTTCTTCCTGTATTTTTAAGTTGTTTTAAACAAGATAATTTTTATGGGATAAATTAAATTCTTATGTTGAAGTCCTAATCCCAGTACCTCAGAATGTGACTGTGTTTGATGATAGGGCCTTTACAGAGGTAATTAATGAGGTCATGTAGGTGGGTGCTAATCTAACATGACTGGTATCTTTAAGAAATAAGGACACAGACAGATTCAGAGGGAAGATCAAGTGAAGACATTGGAAGAAGATGGTCATATATATGACAAGAGAGGCTCTCAGAAGTAGCTAATCCTGTTGACACCTTTATTTTAGACGTTTAGCCTCCAGAACTATGAGGAGTCTTAACCCAGTTTCTGTTGTTTAAGCCACCCAATCTGTCATACTTTGTTATGACAGCTCTAGCAGACTAATACAGGGATCATTCAGCATGTCTGAAATTGTGATCATTTTGCCTTACTTTAAGAGCCTCAAAAATGAAAGTTAGCAATCATAGTACATCTGGAACCAAAAGATATAATAATCCCTAAAATTCTATTTTTCATAACACTTAAACAGATAATGTATGTTAAATTATAGGCACATTAGTATTGTACTTACCTTCTGCTTCCTTCTCAAGACTTGGAAACACCCTCTCTATGTAGCCTCACCAGGTTGTGGTAGCTAATTTATAGTACTAATTTCAGAAATTCTTCTTGCTCTTGTTCACTGATGTTCAAAAGTTTATTAAAGAACAAAACCTGTTTGACTATTTGTGTACCTACCTTTCTCTGTCATTTGCAAAAATGTGGATGAAGAAATTACATGAATTGGAGTGTAAAGATTTCAAGCACACTTTTGCCCCAGAAAAATTTTTTTAGATAGTTCCCACTTGGGCTTAAACAGGAGACTAAGTAAATATCCACAAAAGTTTCATCGGTGTAATTTTAAATTTTAAATGTAGGGCTTATACCTAACCCCAAAGCAGCATGAAAGTCAAACAGTAAGCCTTTATATAAGCCACTTTCTCTCTCTCTCTTTCTCTCTCTTCCTCCCTCCTCCCTGTCCCCCTCCCTCCCTCCCCCCCTCTCTCTCCTTATTGTATGCTAAGGTAGATTAACACTTAACATTCTTGCTTTATCTATGTCTTATAATATGCATTGTCTTATACACTGTATTTTGTTGTTCAAGGTGCACATTCTCTGTCCTGACCTTTGTGTCTGAATATGTGTGAGGTTCCTGAATCTTTTGACACTCTTGATCTTGCTCAGTGCTGGAGAATTTTGCCTGGAGGATGCTTTTAAGATGAAAGACATCTGCTAGAAATCATTTTCTCACTTAATTACTGAAATGGCTCTTCAAATGTAATTTGATATTAAATTCCTATACTATATTGTAGGTTTTACTTTTTAGGCACACTAACACAATGGACAAATGTTTTCCATCAAGTATGTTTGATGACTGATATTGTAGTTTACTAGTGAAATGAAATGAGATTAGTGATGCTAGATTTGCCTCTCTTTTTCCCCCAACTTCATTTTTTGTTTAAAGAAATGACTGTTTAAATTAGTAGGGTTGGAGAAATGCAGCTGCTTTCTTTATGTGCTGCATAATTTTGCTCTCTTGATTTCCTGGTTTACTTGGCAAGGTTTCTAAATCAATGTTTAAGTAGGAAAATGTCCTGGCCAACTGAAAAATCCTTGTGGTCCCTAAATACATTTATGAAGCAACACTTGATAGTTTCCCAAATAAGAGAGTATTGCAGTTGCTTGAAATGTATAACTTTTGCTTCTCTGGGGAGTAGGGTATTTCTTATATTTAATCATTTTCTTGGTGGGGCTAAATGCTGGTGCTACCTCTCAAAATTTAAAATCGAAATAATATCAATTTAAGAAAGAGAAATGACAATTTCTAAGATAAGCAAATTTTTAAGAAAGCTTTATAGTATTTGATTGGCAAGGAAGAGGTAGGATTTGGGGTGGAGAAGATTTCTTAGAGGAATTAAAGCTGATGATTTTTGACAGTATATGAGTATAACAGGCTAACTTTTGTGAACTTTGTTCATTTCTGCCTCCCCTAAAATCCACAATAATATGCTTTCAACCAACATACCAGCCAAGACATTTCTATTTTTACTGTTGAAGCAGACATTCTTAACTAGGTGAGAGAGAGAGAGAGAGGGAGAGAGAGAGAGAGAGAGAGAGAGAGAGAGAGAGAGAGAGAGAGAGAGAGAGAGAGAGAGAGAGAGAGAGAGAGAGAAAGACTACAAACCACTACCATTTCTCTGCTGATTCGGGAGGGGCTGACTAAGCCACTGACTCTACACATACCTTGGGCCCCTTACCAGGCTCCCTTCGGCAACTGGATATTTGAGTCCTTCCCTCTCTTGGTTTCTTTCTGCTGTCACTGTCCTGATTAACTTGTGTCAAGGGGAAATTTGATCAGGTAATCTTGGCTGTAGTTATGTGACTCATCTGCTGGCTGGACAGAATCAGAAACAAGTGAAAATGTCTATTACTCTACTAGAGGACCTTGCCAGGCTACTTGAAGAGTGCTAGAAGGCTGTAAATAACCCTTGGCTCGTACTTGAGTTCTCCTTCTTTTAGGTCAGAATCTTGGCTGATGTGCAAATCTTGCTGTCAACATAGAATCATGAGCCTATCTCTAAACCCCTTGATATGAGAGGAGCCCTGACTGATGGTCTCAGTTTCAGTGAAGGTGACATGACTGCCTGCTTAGGCCACAGGATGTTCTGCACAGATGAGACTAGGCTTGTTATGTGTGTCAGCTGTGGGCTTAGATAGAGCTTAGCAATTAAATTCCAGAAGAGGATTCACTGTGGAAACTATGTGGAACATGAATAGTCTTGAAAACCCCTTAAGTCAGGGTTTTCTTATATGACACTGTGTCTGTGTGAAAGTGTCCATGTTAGACAGAGAAGGAAGAGAGGAGAGATATGTCTAGTGAAAAGTGGAATATATGTGTTTTTAAAATAATAAAGTTTTGGTGAAGTTCTGGCTCCCAGATGTGTTTGAAGGCTTTCAGACTTTGTGGAATGAGGGTCGATAGACCACAGACATTGCCTTCTGCTTCTTACAGAATGATTGAATAAGCACTGGATAATTGGGTGGCTTGTGGTAAGCTATAATTTTAGACTATGGTTCTATTTGCAAAAAGAAAATATTTGGACCTGATTGGATGCCTAAAGCATCCAATAAGTCACTGAAATATAAAAGTGACTTCAAAAGATGATGATTAAAACTTTAATCCAGATCACAACAGGGACCAAAAATTGGCAGCCAACTTTTAAAAAGTTTTTCTTGTTCTCACATCCCCATTATTTACCTGTCTGATTAAAAATTAGGATTTTGAATATGATAATTAAATGCTGAGTAGCGACAGGCCTATACTATTTCTACATGATATTTAAACTTTATGACCTCATCAGGTGTTATATAGAGATAGTTCTTAATTTACAAAACTTGTCATGTCGTGATTCTTAGATGCTTGTCTAGCTTTCTCTCCTCTACACCTACTTCATTTCATCTCACTCTGCT
The DNA here is from genome assembly GCA_004027555.1 of Craseonycteris thonglongyai. NCBI lineage: Eukaryota > Metazoa > Chordata > Mammalia > Chiroptera > Craseonycteridae > Craseonycteris > Craseonycteris thonglongyai. Next base: position 7,854 of record PVKE010053095.1, read on the forward strand.
GGTCTAGACCTTTGTTCCTATTCTGACCTCTCAACCTTTCACCCCCTCCACCATTATTTGTATGGGAATCCATACTTCTGGTCATAGAAATTCCTATTAATTGGTTGAAATTTGGAAAAATCCTGGCAAGGACCACTATACTGCACAACTCTAGGAGGCAGCACTCACGTAACATATAATGTGAATGATCTTCCCCAGAGTTGTGCAAAACATCTAGCCTGGTTCTCACTTCTGGCTTTCTTGGTGGCAAGGGCTTGTGGCATGGGCCTACCCATCCATGACCACTGTCATTGCTACAGCGGGAGGAGGTAGCCTACGGTAGCTTTCCTAGATGGAACTAACTTCCTGTTGAGTAGGTTGTACAGAAATCACTGTGCTATGTGGTCAGGGGACATTATGTGTGAGAATCTGTCTGTGTGGTTGACTAGATGGAATCTAAGTTCTAAGCAACAAACTTAGGATGGAACTTTTGGAATACCTCTCTTTGGTGATGTAATAAGGTGGTTGTATTTTTATGTTAAATGAATCTGGTTCCTCTTCTTGCATGCTTTAAGTGAATTATTATGACTACTCATATGCATATAATATTCTACAGAAATGCATGAATGTGCCATTATTATATATACTGAAGTTCTTTTTCTTTTGCAGCCTTTCTTTCTGTCTCTCTTTCCTCCCTTTCTTCCTCCCTCCCCTCCTTCCTTTTCTTCCATCTCCTCCTCCTTTCTTTTTTTTTCTTTCTTTTTCTTCTTTTTGCTTAGCTTCCCTTTGCTTTTATTCTCCACCTACCCTGATTTTACGTGACAACCTTGTATATATCCTCCTGTGTGTTTATGCTTACACAATTATAGAAAAATATATAATACATACATACTCATACATGTGCTCATATAAACATATATAAATGTAACTTATACACAGTTTTTGGTTAATATTTCTCTTTCTTTCAAAAGGATTGCACTGTCTCAAAATTAAAAACCTGGTGATTTATAAAGCAAAATGCAATTTTCTGAGATGTATTTCTTCCATGGAAATATTAAGATCATTTTATCCACTACCAAAACCTTCTTAAACTATGTGTTTGTATGTATGTATGTATGTATGTATGTATGCATGCATATGAGGGCTATCTGGTAAATATTCAGCCATTGTCAATATAACAAGAATGGTTACATAGCTGAATACCTTACAGGTAGTCCTTGTATGTCTGTGTGTATGTGTGCATGCATCCATGTGTATATATCACCTACAATTTATATGTATGCTTATGTATTACATGCAAGGGAGAACTCCCAAAGCTGGAATTTATTTATAAAAAATTATGTATTTATTTTTACACATTTAAACTTCAGTCCCTTTCAAATACTCTCCATTTTATGTTATATGCCTGTCAAGATGCTTTTTCTACTGCTCAAAAGTTTTTGAACTTGTTGATTTTGATGCCTCTTAGTGCTTCTGCCATTTTTTGTTTCAACTCTTTCACATCTGCAAAACGTTTCCTTTTGAGGACGTTTTTTCATCTGGGGAAACAAAAAAAGTTGTTCAGGGTGAGATCAGGTGAATAGGGAGGGTGGTGCATGGGACCATGCCATTTTTAGTCAAAAACTGCTGAACATTCAGCATGGTGTGGGCAAGCGCGTTGTCATGGTCGAAGAAACAGTCTTCTGTTTGCCACAATTTGGGATGTTTTTTCCACAAACCAGGACACAACTTTCTCAAAGCCTTGAGATAAAAACTTTGGTTGACTGACCCAGCGGAACAAATTCTGAGAGTACAATCCCTCTCATGTCAAAGAGAGGTAATTTCATTTGGGGTGAGGGAGGGTCCCTGTTCCTATTTATCGTCTACGATAACATTTTCTGTTGGCTTTTGATAGTAGTCTCTATAACTTTTAAATGGTGTTCTTTAATTCCCATTTTACTTGAAGTTTTCATGAGAATGGTCTCTGAATTTAAGAAAATCTAGATTATTTTTGATAAAACTTTATTTAAAAGTTTACGTTTATATTCAGAAGAAAAAATTTTTTTGTGTGTCAACTTTATTGTGTTTTGAAGTAAAAGTTATATAGTATTCATAAAATAAATTGGAAGAGATCTCTATATTTTCCTGTGGACTGAATTAGTTAAATTAACATTATTTTGTTTTTAAAATTTAGTATCCAGTAAACTTTATTTTTGGTGTACAGTTCTATGAATTTTTTTTCTTTTTTTTTTTGGTTTTCTTTAAGTCAGCTACTTTTCTTTTCTTTTCTTTCTTTCTTTCTTTCTTTCTTTCTTTCTTTCTTTCTTTCTTTCTTT
>PVKE010053096.1:0-10145 GCA_004027555.1 Craseonycteris thonglongyai
TAGACTTTATTTTAAACTCTGTTTTGTCTGGTATAAATATTGCTACCCCAGCTTTTGTTTTTTTTTATTTTCATTTTCATAAAATATCTTTTTCTATCCCATTACTTTCAGTCTCTGTGTGTCTTTTGATCTGAAGTGAATCTCCTGTAGGCAGCATATGTAAGGGTCTTGTTTTCTTATCCATTCAGCCACCCTATGTCTTTTGATTAAAGCATTTAATTCAGTTACATGTAAAGTAACTGTTGATAGATATGTAGTTATTGCCATTTTATTATTTATATTTATGATCTTTTTTAAACAAGATTTATTTTATTGCGTTGGACAGAGACAAAAAGAAGGGGGAGGGCCGGGAGCAGTCTCCATAGTGCACATTATCAGTTTTTTACATGGTTTCATTCCACACAAGTGGGCGGAGCTGCACAGGGTGGGAATGGGGCTGGGGGCCTCCTGCATGGGAGGCACGCCTTAGGGGGCAAGAACCAAACTGGAGGCATCCTGCATGGGAAGCACTCCCCAGTTCAGCATATGGGTCCACATGGGCAGGGGCCAGGATTTGATCCTCAGTCCCTAGGGCTACAAAATGAGCATTTAACCCTCTGAGCCATCCTGGCTTCCCAATTTATGATTTTTTTTTTCTTTTTTTTCTTTTTAACCCATTTCCCATTTGCCCCATGAGCACTCACCAGTGGTGCTTCTGGCTGCAGCATTAACCCTGACTTAACTCATGGATTACAGTCCTAACCTTACTTCCAAAATTTCCATAAAATATCTTGCTTTTATTATTACTTTTGCATTGCTCTAGTATATCAATAATATTTGGAAACAAATGATATCAGTCCATTTATAGCATTCTGTTTTTAGTAGTGGTGTTACCATTTACAAAATGTAGATATTCTTGATCGCTGAAAATGTCAAATCCTAGAAAACATAGCATTTCTGTGCTTGAAAAAAATTAATGATCATGATATACATTTCTGTTACATTAGTATTAGAGACAAGTTCTGTTTAGAAATATCTCTAAGAACAGTTCTATATTTTATTTCACATTGAAAATCAGTCAGATTTGCTTCAGCCTCCAAGAGCACATTTATACATAACATGAATGCAGCAGTGAGCTGTACTTTTTAAATAAATGAGAAATGGGTTAAAGTAATCCCTTTCCAATTTTTTGTAATACTGGTTTGGTGGTGATGAACTCCTTTAGCTTTTTCTTGTCTGGGAAGCTCTTTATTTCCTCTTTAATTCTAAATGGTAGATTTGCTGAGTAGGGTATTCTTGGTTGTAGGTCCTTGCTTTTCATCATTTGAATATGTCATGCTAGTCTTTTCTGGCCTGCAAAGTGTCTGTTGAGAAATAAGCTGACAGTCTTATGGGAGGTTTCTTGTAGGTGACTAACTGCTTTTCTCTTGTTGCTTTTAAGATTCTCTCCTTGTCTTTAACTTTTGGCATTTTAATTATAATGTGTCTTTGTGTGGGCTCTTTGGGTTCATCTTGTTTGGGACTCTGTGCCTAATGGACTTGAATATCCATTACCTTTGACAGGTTAGGAAAGTATTTTGTCATTTGTCAAATTTCAACTAGGTTTTCAATTTATCACTCTCTTCTGGTACCACTATAATGCAAATGTTGTTATGTTTGCTATTGTCCCAGTGGTCTCTTAAACTATCCTAAATTTTTTGGATTCTTTTTTCTTTTTGCTGTTCTGATTGGGTGTTTTTTGCTACCTTATTGTCTAAATTTGATCCTTTGTTTCATCTAATCTACTGTTGATTTCTTCTAATGTATTCTTCATTTCAGTTATTATATTTTTTATTTCGAATTGGTTCTTTTTAATGTTTTTTATCTCCATTTTTTATGTTTCTTATCTCTTTGTTGAAGTTTTCCCTGAGATCATTGAGCATTCTTATAACCAGTGTTTCAACTCTGTCTGATAGATAGCTTGTCTTCTTTTTATCTAGTTATTTTTCTGAAGATTTGGTCTACTCTTTTATTTTAGACATGTTTTTGTCTCCCAAATTTGGCTGTCTCTCTTTGTCTGCTTCTTTGTATTAGGTAGGGCTGCTATATCTCCTGGTTTTAGTAAAGTGGCCTTATGTAGTAGGTATCCTATGGGCTCAGTGGCACCATCTTTCTGGTCACTAGAGTCAGGTGCTCCAGGTGTGCCCCTTATATGGGTTGTGTGTGCTCTCCTGCTGTAGTTAAGCCTTGGTTGTTGTTTGCATGTCAGTGGGAGGGAACGACCTTTGGGATGACTGGTTGTGAGGACTGGTCATGACTACAGTGGAGGAGTTGTTGTGCAGGGGCTGACCCCACAGAGTAGGATTCACTTGACCAGAGCTCTGATGCCTGCCCACTGTGCCCTCTGGGTGTGTTGTTCTTTGAGGCAGCCAAATGTTACTCTGGCTTGGTCCAAAGCTGTCTGCCAGATATATCAGCCTTCGGGCCTCCTGAGAGGGGACCTGGTGCAGGCCAAGTTCAGCTGCAGCCTGTGCCTTGCCTAGGACTACCTGGCATGAACCACAAAGATAACTGCACTGCAGATGGCTGCTGTCTGTGCTGTGCTTGGAGGTGCCTCCAGAAGCCAAGCTGCTAACCAGGGCCAGCTGTCACTAGTGCCAGGCTTAGGGCTGTTCAAATGGAGGTACAGGACATGCTGGAGCCACATGCTGCTTGTCTGGGGTTTTGTGAACCTTTGAAAGATTTTAGGAAAGTCTGCAGCATGAGCCAAGGCAGGCCATTTATATGGGAAACCACTGGAAGTGGTTTGGGTATGCCTGAAAATTGGGACGGGCAGTGTCTCACAGAATCACCAGAGTGAGATGAACAAATGGTGATAGCCAGTTTGATGGAGGCTAAGATATGGCGGCCACCTGCATCTGCACACTTGGAGTAGGGAGGGCTCAATAAAGAAATAATTGCTTCTGCCAGTTCCTCCATCTGGGAGAAAGATGCCCCTCCAGCCCTCACCCTTAAGCCAGACAACCTAGGTCCCCCTTGTATTTCCCTGGTGCCTTTCAAGCTGCTCCCAGAAAGCTGGAGCTCAGAGCGAGTAAGTCTGTCATTAAGTAAGTCTGCACGGGCCCTTTAAAAGGAGCTCCTGGGATAGCAGCCATGCTTCATCTCACTCAACCACAATCTGCTGGTTTTCACAACTAAAAGTTATGGGGATTTCTTTCCCTGGCACTGGAACCCTGGGCTGGAGCCTCTTGCTCCTCTTCAGGGGACCTCTGTTGCTGAGATACCCCTCCCCATTTTTAATGGTCATACATATGTGTGGGACAAGCCTGTTCCACTCCTCCTACCAGTCTTGAGGTGGCTTCTCCAGTATGTCTTTAGTTGCACAGCTTCATTTCAGCTAGACTTCAGTTGATTCTCAATGATGGTTGTTCTGTAGTTTAGTTGTAATTTTGATGTGGTCATGAAAGGAAGCAAGCACAGCATTTACCTGCTCTGACATCTTGATTGGGAACCTTCATTTTTTTAAAAATAAATTAAATATTATATTATTAAACTGGATAAAAAAATAATCATTTAATAAGTAAGTCAAATATCGCTCACATTAAAGTCTTTTATAAATTATGGAGACTAAAGGGATAAAACAAATTATTGTTTTTAGCATTACAACTTTTATAGTAACTGTTGTTTTTTCTTATTCCAAAAGTAATACATGTGCATGCAAAAAAAATTTTTTTAGAAAAAGGTAAGCAGCAAATAGTAGTTTTAATATTATAAAATAACTTGTAGGCTAGGTTATTAATACCAATCTCCCTGCTAAAAATAATTACAAATGCTAGGAAAATATCAAATTGTTTAAAAGTATTAAAGATATGGGAAAACTGAAACCCAAAGATATTAATGAGCACAGAAGCCATTTGCTGAAAACATATGCTGATTTCTTACAAATTTCTACTTTCATTTTGATAGCTTTTTGGGGCCAAGAGCACAGAAATCTAGGCACTTGGCTCACACAGCAAGAAATTCAGTAAGCAATACGAACTCACACAGTACATTGAAACTCCAAAAGAATACACCATTTCAGTAAAGGTAAACCAGACATAAACCAGTGCTCAATATACCAGCTTGGGAGACTTAAATTATAGTATTTCAATTCACAAGAATACAGGTTTATAATGTTCTTCCATTTGTACAAAGGTAATTAGTTCTGGCACTTAAGTCAGTTCTCTCACCTGTCAGTTTATCCAACTTAAGGAAATGAAAACAACCTTAAACAAACACAATTAAAACTAACCAACCAACCAACCAACCAACCAACCAACCAACCAACCAACCAACCAACCATTAGAGCTCTGTGTCAAGAACCAATTCAGCCAAATAATAATGGCTTAAAGAAAGATAGTCTTTTGCTTCTCTTATATAAAAGTTGAGTTAAGGTGGTCCAGGGCTGTTGTAGTTTTTATTCCCAAGGTCACCTCATGTTTCAACTAGACTACTTCAGGTACACATTTTAATCTGTCTATAGGTAGAAAAAAAGAATCATGGGCAAAGGATACATGCCAGCTTTCTTTTAAAGATTTCAGTGCTACACTTTACTTACCTATAGGAAAGAGAAAAACAGCTCCTGACACCAAAGTTAGATAAGGCCATAAAAGACAGACTAGATAAATTATGCTGAATTTGACAAAAAACATAAACATTAACCAAATGGCAAAGTGACCAAATGTATTTCTACTCTGCCTAATATGAGTGACTACTGCTTTGTTAACAGTTATAGCTTTAGTAGTGTTTTATTCCTCCTGCTAATATTTTAAAATACCTAGTCATAGAATTACTCCTGCTTCCTGACAAGCATTCAATTCAGGGTAAACCCCTGCTTCCTTCAAACCACCCTGAAATTGCCTAACACAAGTCAAATTTTAAAGATTTATTTATTTATTTTATTTTTATTGTTTTTGACAGAGAGAGAGAGAGAGAGAGAGAGAGAGAGAGATACAGACAGAGATAGAGAGAAGGGGGAGGGCCCAGAAAAGTCTCCATAGTTGCACATCATTGGTTTTTTCACATAGTTTGATTCCACAGGTGGGAGTGGGGCCACACAGGGCAGGAACTGGGCCGGGGTCTTCACCCCGGTGAGAACCAAACAGGGGGCACTCCCCAGTTCAGCACATGGGTCCACACGGGCTGGGGCCGGGATTCAATCCTCGGTCCTCGGGGCTGCAAAGTGAGCGCTTAACCCACTGAGCCATCCTGGCTTCCCCCACAAGTCAAATTTTATAGTAAAGCTTTTGTAACATTTTCTTATTGGGACATCCATAGTTCCCCATGGTGTGCATTCTCTCTCACAACAATGAGCAATAAACCCGACTTGTTCAACTGCTGACTTATTCCTGTGGTCTCTGGATGAAGGGCATAAATACTTATTAATATCAATAAATTAGTCATAGGATCACACTCAGTTGATGAGAGTTGCTGAGAAATTTAGTTTTTTCCCATGGACCACAATGTGTTCAGTGAAAATTGGACTATCTATAGTGATAGAAGAGAGGAAAAGTAGATATGCAGACTAGTTAATCCCCTCTTATATATATATATATTTTTTTTCATTATTATATTTTATTGTTAAATTTAATGAGGTGACATTGGTTGGTAACAATTAGATAGTTTCCCGATGTACAAGTCCACATCACATAATCCCCTCTTTTATAATCTACAAACTTAAGAAAGCCTAGAGGTTTTTAAAATGTCAATGTTCAAAATATGTACTAAAAAGCAAGAAGATATCTTCAGAAAATAAATAAATAAACCATATAATTAACTGGCAGAGCCAGAGGAACCAAGTTATAGGCTCAATCTCTCTTTCAAAACAATATTTGTAGGCATTGCACGTGCAGGTGCATATTGATTATTACCACCTGAAGATGACCTGGAAACCCCCTACCCTAACTGAAAGGAATAGCTGCCATTTCTCAACTCTAGCAGATGTTGCCATGTGGGGACACTGGCAGACTGTTGCCAAACCTTCTATATTTGAAATCTGACAATTTTTCTTCAGTGTTGATTCAAAATTTTTAAAATAGAGTGTGGGCCAAAAAAAATTTTTTTTTCCTGTGGGCTGAAATGATCTTAGTTTGTGACTGCTTATCTAGAGAAATGGATTGAGTTCATATCCTTCAGATAATTGCCCATAAACATGTTTCTCTTAGCACATACTTGTTCTAGTTTTCTAGGTCAGAGGTGTGATTGACTTCCTTTTGCAAGAACAAAGTTACTTAAATGACATGGTTCCTGAGTAGAATGCCAAAAAGGAAGAAAAGATCATTTATTCCTTCTAAATTTTCATGAAATTATCAAATGATCAGGGGCATATGATTAATAATTGTAGAGCTGGCCTTCTTCCACAGTATACTTGATATTGACCTCGCTGATTACACAGAGGCCAAAAATGACCCAGTGGCAGCACCCAGAGAACACTTTCTTTTCATTTTTATTCTTGCATTTGTACTTCCCAACACTGATATTAATGTTTGATGTTCTCTTACTCATATGTAGCCAATTCATAGTTCATGGCTGTTTGTGACTGGAAGGTTTGATTCCCAATTATATTAGACCCAAAGAGTACTATTGAAATCTCTGTATGTAGATGCATGGGTTTCCCAGTTCTTATACAGTGGCTTTCACTGCTAAGCCTGTCTGATGCCTATAAATCACTAAGGCTAAGCCAAAGAGAATGCTTTAATATAGTGATCTTCATCAGAGTTTTTTCAAGAATAAGTATAAAATTTACATAGCTACTGGACTGCCAAGGTTTATATTTCAAGATGACTCAAATATTTAGCTAATCAAAGTCAAAGGCAAGAGAGATCCAAGATGGTGGAGTACATAAACACTGTAACTACTTTGTTCCATGAACACATTAAAATTACACCTAAATTATAGAACAACCAACCTTGAGAGCCATCTGAAGTCTAGCTGAACAGAAGTTTTATAATAAGGATACAAAGAAGCCACATTGAGACTGATAGAAGGGGCAGAGATGTAAAATGGGGTTGCCCCAAACCTTCGTGTGGTATTTGAAAATCAGGAGTGATATCTGGGCTGTGGAGGTTCCCCCAGAGGAGAAAGGGACCCCAACCCCACACTGTTCTCAGCCCATAGCACTGGTGCTGGCAAGAGGCGCCTCACAACATCTGACTAAAAAACAGTGGGGATTCTGACTGACCAGGTGGGACAGAAGGCTGAAGGAAACCCAGACATCCTTGTAAAGTGCCCGTGCAGACCTAGTCTCTTGTAGACACTCACCCTGAACTCTGGCAGAAGGATGATGACTCAGGAGGTATATGGGCAGATTGAGATATGTGGCTTTGGGGTGAGGGTTGGAGAACAGTTGCCACTTATCCAGTATGGGTCCTCCTCCTGTGCAACCAGTGGGCAGGTCCATTTTTCCTGTGTTACTGCCCCCCACCCCACATGGCCAAATATGAATCTGATTGGTCTCATGAGCTATGCTCACTGCACTCTATTGACTCACTGGGATTCTGCCCTACCCAACTCCCCCAGAGACACTTTCTCTGGTTGGCAGCCAGCCCCACCCGCATTGCAATCTTTCTTGGAAAACTATGAAAGTCCAAAGGCCCCAGGTGGGCAGTGGTTGGCTTCAGTGTGCTCTGAGACTTTTGCTGAGTAGCTCCAGGCACAACATTAGCACCAAATCAGAATCTACAGGAGCATCCAGCACAGGTGACAAAGGAGACTGTGGCAGGGCCCCATAAGGTACCTACTACATAAGACTGCCCAGCAATACTGGGAGATATAGCAGATCTACCTAATACATAGAAACAAACACAGGGAGGCATCCAAAATTAGGCAACAAAGAAATATATCCCAAATGAAAGAACAGCAGAACACTTCAGAAATAGAACTAAACAAGATGGTGGCAAACAACCTATCAGAGACAGATCTCAAAACAATGGTTATAAGGATACTCAATAAACTTAGTGAAAACATCAACAAATGATAGCAAGCATAAAAGATATAGAAACCATAAAAAAGAACCAGGAAGAAATAAATAATACAATAAATAAAATGAAGATTGCAATAGAAGGATGCTAGATGGAGCAGAGGATCAAATTAGTGATTTGAAAGAAAAGGTAGCAGAAAACATCCAATCAACAGAAAAAAAGAAAAAAAAAAGAAAAAAAGAGGAAAATTTAGGAGACCTCTGGGATAGCATCAAGCATAACAACGTATTTGCATAATTAGGGATACCAGAAAGACAAGAGAGTGTACAAAGAATTCAGGACCTATTTGGAGAAAGAATGACTGAAAATTTCCCTAACCTGGTGAAGGAAATAGACATATAAGCCTAGGAAGCATAGAGAGTTCCAAACAAGATGAGCCCCAAACAGGCCCACACCAAAACACATTATAATTAAAAAGGCAAAGGTTAAAGACAAAGAGAGAATCATAAAAGCAACTTATAAGGAAATTCCCATAAGACTGTCAGCTGATTGCTCAACAGAAACTTTGCAGGCCAGAAGGGTCTGGCAGAAAAAAAAAAATATATATATATATATATAGATATAGATATAGATATATTTAAATCTTTATATTTTTATTTATTTATTTATTTTTATTTTTGACAGAGCAGAGAGAGATACAGAGACAGAGACAGATAGAGAACTGAACTGGGGGAGCTCCCAGTTTAGCATATGGTTCCACACGGGCAGGGGTCGGGATTCGATCCCTGGTCCCTGGCGCTGCAAAGTGAGCGCTTAACCCACTGAGCCATCCCGGCTTCCCCAGAAAATATTTAATGTGATGAAAAGCAAGGACCTAAAACCAAGATTACTCTATCTAGCAAGGCTATCATTCCAAATTGAAGGACACATAAAGAGCTCCCCAGACAAGAAAAAGCTAAAGGAGTTAATCACTACCAAACCAGTATTACAAGGAATGCTAAAGAGACTCCTTTAAGATTGGGGAGGGGCAAAATTATGAATAATAAAATTGCAATAGTTACATATCTATCAACAATTACTTGCAATTTAAAGGGATTAAAACCTCCAATCAAAAGACATGGACGGTATTATCCTAAATGGAGTGTCAGAGAGAGAAAGACAGATACAATTTGAATTCACTTATATGTGGAATCTAAAGAAGAAAATAAAAAAGCTAAATAGAATCAAACTTATAGATACAGAAAACATTTGGATGGTTGCCAGATGGGAGGGATGTAGGGGTGTGAGTGATATAAGGGGGAGGAATTTAGAAGTACAAATTGGTTGTTACAAAGTAGTTATGGGGGAATGCCATGATGGCTTAGCAGGTTGAGCACCCATCTTGCAGCCCCGGGGTCTGAGGATTGAATCCTGGCCCTGGCCCAATGAACCCATATGCTGAACTGGGGTGTGCGCCCAGTTCGGTTCTTATCGGGGTGAGCCTCCTATGTGGGAGGCCTCTGGTTTGCCCTGGGCTCACGGGGGCGTGCCTCCCATGGCAGGGTGGGTGGGGGGGTCCCAGCCCAGTTCCTGTCCTCCACAGCACTATGCCCACCTGTGGAATGAAACTATGTAGAAAACTACTGATGTGCAACTATGGAGATTGCTCTGGGCCCTCCCCCTTCTCTCTCTCTCTCTGTCTGTCTCTATCTGTCTCTGTCAAAAACAATAAAAATAAATCTTTAAAAAAACAAGGTAGTTATGAGGATGTAGGGTATAGCAAAGGGAATATAGTCAATAATATTATAATAACTATGTGTGGTGTCAAAAGGGTACTAGATTTGTTGGGGTGAGATTTTGAAGGGAGTTGGGGGTAGGGTGAAAAGGTAAAGGAATTAAGAAGTACAAATTGCTAGTTATAAAATATTCATGGGGATATAAAGTAAAGCATAGTGAATGATATGGTAATAATGGTAATGATATGGTAATGATATGGTGATAGTGCCAGTTAGGTATTAGACTAATCAGGAAAATCACTTCTTTTTTTTCTTAATATTATTATATTTTATTGTTAAATTTAATGGGGTGACATTGGTTGGTAACAATCAGACAGTTTCCCAATGGACAACTCCACATCACATCACCCATGCATCGCATTATGTGTCCAGCTCCCAGAATCAGGTCCCCCTCAAACCCGATATATCTGGTGCCCACTCCCCCCTCCCCACACAAATCTCCCTCCCCCCTCCC
>PVKE010053097.1:0-10144 GCA_004027555.1 Craseonycteris thonglongyai
AACAATTTTAAAGTACCAAGGTATCAATTGCATTCTTACATAAAATTCCAACTCTTACCTGGCATAAGCCTTTTATGATTTATTATACAATTATATTGGGCATGCCTTACAACAAACGAACATATCTATTACTTTAACTTTAGAAGCAGCAGAGTTATTTTTCTTTTTTTCCTTTGGTTTGTAACACACTGAATTTTCCTTCTAAGAGCCACATGGTGAAATAAATTCATTATGTTCTTCTGTTATTTTATAAAATATGAGAGCATCTTAAACATGTATTTTTAATAGCAACATAAATTCAGTTTGGAGACTGGCTAAACACTCACAGTGTGATAAACTATATACATTCCCAGAAATACAGACTCATCAAGGACAAGAACAAGGGCAAGGAGCTGAACAACTATGAGCTTTAAAGGCCATTGTGAACTATAGCAAAAAATTTCCCTATCTATATATACTTTTTTAAAAAAGTAGTTTCCAGTCTTGCATATTTTATTATTATTGCTTCTAAGATAGGGTGACCAGACGTCCCACTTTTGGCGGGAGTCCCGATTTTTAACAATTTGTCCCACGTCCTGCGGTGTTTTAAAAAAGTCCCAATTTTTGGAAAGAATGCACGACAAGCTAGGGAACGGCGGGAGACAGACCAAATTTTTCATCAAGAACCCACCCCCACCCCCCACCCCCGGTCAATGGTGTCCCGCTTTACCAATGTTAAAATCTGGTCACCTTATTCTAAGACAACATTCAAAAGAAAATAAGAGTGAAATTGCCGAAGGTGCTACTTTTAAATTTCTATTTGCCAATCCAGAATGTTAAATATTCATCAAGAGATAAGGGAGCCTACATGTGGGCATTAAGGCACATATGCATATTTCAAGTTATTTACTCCAAACTGCTCATCGTACTACTCCCTTCCTTCCACATACTCAACCAGCTACAAAAGGTGAAGTTAAAGAGTATTTTAAAAAATAAAGAAAAGGTAATGATGTCTTAACTGATCTCCCATGGCTCAGTTATCTTTTAGAATCCCTGAACAACTCTAAAAATTCCATCAGGGTTTTTTAAGTACCTGTCCTGGAATTCACATATTTTCAAAGAAGGACAGTATAGGTGAGTAGTTATAAGAGCTAAATTAAACCAAAATCTTAGAGAATGCTTTCAAGTTTCACTCTCTAGTTTGTCAGGAAAGGCCATTTGATGACCTCTCTTCTCACTGCTAGCGAGAAGTATACCTTAATATTTCTACAACCTATACTTTCTTTCCCCACTAGTAACAGGTAGAAGTCATTAAAACACAGTTTTTGAAAGCAAACAGAAAAATCATTTTTAGTGTTTTAGTCACATACTCTTCTATTCCTAGGTATTATTAGTGAAAATAATAGAGAAATAAAAAAACAAATCAAATAGAGAATAGAAAATAAATTGGGGGATGCCAGGATGGCTCAGTGGGTTAAGTGCTAGCCTTGCAGCCCTGGGCTCTGAGGATTGAATTCAGGACCCAGCCCATGCAGACCAACATGCTGAGCTGGGCTGTGGCCCTAGTTTGGTTCTCATTAAAGCGAACTTCCCATGTGGGCAGCCCCCGCCAGTTCAGCCGCCAGCTTGTCAGAGGCGTGTGCCTCCCATGCAGGAGGCCCCCTGCCCAGCTATGTGGAATGAAACTATGTCAAAAACTGATGACATACAACTACAGAGACTGCTCTTGGCCCTCGCCCTCCTCTCTGTCAAAAACAGTAAAATAAATCTTTAAAAAAAGAAAAGAAATTCAACAGAATCTCAATTTCATATTTGACTAAGTATTATACATTTACAAGCTTTTTTCTTTGGTTAAGAAGAGAAAATCATGAGATAAAAATTTACAAGTAAAGCATCAAGTAGTTGCTGCAATTCAGAAAACGCCAATACAACAAATAAGCCTCCATTCCTGCCTATATACCACCAACCTTACCTGTGGAGTTGAAATAAGAGAATTAATATTTCTTATGGCATTTACCCACCAAAAGATGTGTAACAGTCAATAGTTTAGCGGTTTCCTGATGGTAAGGGGGGGGGGGTGAAAAAGGAGGAAGGAGGAGTCAAATATATAGTGATATACAGAGATCTGACTCTGGATGCTAAACACGTAATGTAATTTATAGACAATATATTGCAGAATTGTACATCTGGAACCCTATCTAATTTTTACTAGTTAATGTCACCCCAGTAAATTTAACAATAAAAAAATAAGAGGTAACGGATAAAAATGTATTTTTTTATATTTTCCTTCTTTCAATTTAACATTGTATCACAAGCATTTTTTAAAATACTCCTCAGTCTTTATAATTACCATTTTAAAGTCTAAATAATGCTTTTTCAATTAAATATATTATCATTTTCTTAACCAATATCTGTGGGCCACTGAAGCACTTAATTTTTTTATGTTCTCAAAATACTGTGTATTTTTCTTTCTTCGGATTTAAAAAAAATAATATATGACCAGAAACAAGATTTTCCCATTAAAAATAACATTTTTATGGTTATTGATATAGCCAACCTATTTTTCTAATAAATATGTACCTACTCTATATTAGCCAAAAATTAATTTTTAAAATTTTTGCAAAGTAGTAGGTAAGAAACTGCTCAATATGACTAAGGAAGTTAAACATTTTTTTTTTTAAGATTTATTTTTATTGTTTTTGACAGAGAGAGACAGAGACAGAGAGAAGGGGGAGGGCCCAAAGCAGTCTCCATAGTTGCATATCATTGGTTTTTCCACATAGTTTCATTCCACAGGTGGGTGTGGGCTGCACAGGGCAGGAACTGGGCCGGGGTCTCACCCTGGTGAGAACCGAACTGGGGGCATTCCCCAGTTCAGCATATGGGTCCGCACAGGCCGGGGCTGGGATTCAATCCTTGGTCCCCGGGGCTGCAAAGTGAGCGCTTAACCCACTGAGCCATCCCAGGTTCCTCTCTTACTTATAGTGACTGAGAATTTCTAAAAAAGTCTATTTGCTCCATGTGAACACCACTTGGTTAATAGATACTGACATCTTATTATCTTAATGAATATATTTAAAATACAGAATTAGTGAATGATTTACAGTTTCATCAAAAATTTTGGGCTTAATTATAATATCAGTATTATGTAAATTTACAAAATTATGAAGACAATACCTTTTCCTCATTTGTTATAGAAGAATCTGGATCCTTTCTTCTCTTCTTCAACTTTTTATCTTTACTTTGTTTGCCAGAAGTCTGATAAGGTTGCAGATCTACTCGAGAATGAAATTGGTATCGACCACTTTCCACATCACAGTAATAATAAATTCCAGTAGAAGGGTCATAATATAGTTGATTTTCCTTTCAAAGTCAAGAAAACAATAAGTTCTGTTTATGTAAGATGAACTAAAGTAGAAAAATAAACAATAGAAATATCAAATATATTCAAATACAATGAATGCTTGTTTCTTTAAAGAATTATAGTATTTTCTGAAGATAACAAAAACATTAGAATGAAAAATGCTTTTAGTTTTCCAATTTAGTAGTTCACAATTCATTATCTGCCCTAATTTTCCTATTGTAAAAAATGAATATTTAAATATTAAATTAAATCATGAAAATGCCTGTTTGACTTTTACCTTATACAAACAGCAATTTCATATGGTTCAATACATTAACAAAAACTGATAAGAAATCTTTTAGCAGTTATGAAAACAAAGGTATGCATCATAAAAGCAATTCCAGATTCATTATCCAGATTCATTCTTACACGAGAATGGTTTGGTAGTATAAACCCCCAAACCCTTCTCTCAATGTCATAAAACAAAGGTTTTCCTTTTAATGTTCATGACTATAAGTCCTAAAGAAAAATTTGTAGAAAATTACATGCAAAAGAATGAATCTGTACTGCAATCTGTCACCATATAGCAAAATTAACTTAAAATGGGTAAGACCTGAAGCAATAAACTGCATAGAAGAAAACGTCGTACTAAACTTATAGACCTTGGATTCAGAGAGGAGTTTATCAACTTGAGCTCAAAGGCAAGGGAAGTAAAAGCAAAAATAAAAGAATGGGACCATAACAAACTAAAAAGCTTTTGAATAGCAAAGGAATCCATCAACAAAGTAAAGACAAAACCAACTGAATGAAAGAAGATATTTGCAAGCAATGCCTCTGATAAGGGGCTGATATCCAAAATATATAATGAACTCATACAACTCAACAACAACAAAAAAAATACAATTTATAAATAGGCTGAAGACCTGAACAGACTTCTCCCAAGAAGACATATAAAGGACCAATAGAAAAATAAAAAAATGCTCATCTTCACTAGCTATTAAGGAAATGCTAATTAAAACCACAATGAGATATCACCTCATACCTGTTAGAATGGCTATAATCAACGAGACAAGGAATAAAAAGGAACCCTCATACACTGCTGGTGGGAATGTAAATTGGTACAACCACTAAAGAAGGCAGTATGGAAAGTCCTCAAAAAAATAGGACTGGAATTGCCATATGACCCAGCAACCCCTCTTTTGGGTTATCTACCCCCAAAACTTGAAAATCTTAATTCGCAAAGATATATGTATCCCAATGCTCATCGCAGAACTGTTCACAGTGGCCAAGTCATGGAAACAACCAGTGTCCTTAGATGACTGGATAAAAAAGTTGTGGTATATTTACTCAATGGAATACTACTCAGTGAAAAGATGAAATACAGCCATTTGTGACAACATGGATGGACCCTGCGAACATCACATTATAAGGGAAATAAGTCAGACTGAAAAAAAAAATCAAGAACTGTATGATTTCATTTATAGGTAGATTATGAAATTGAAAGTAACAAAGAAACAAAAACTCTTGGACAGTCAACAGTTCAGTGGTTACCTGAGGGTAAGGGGGCAGGGGGTGGGGAGGTAAGAAGGGTGGGTAGGGGAGGATGGAGGGGGCATCAAATATATGGTGATGGAACGAGAACTAACTCTGGTTGGTGAGCACATAATGCAATTGTACACCTGGAACCTATGTAATTTCTACCAACCAATGTCACCCCAACAAATTTAACAATTAAAAAAAATAAAAATATTTAAATAAATGAATAATGAATGTTAAGTGTAAAAAAAGGAAAAATTCAGGGAAAGCCGGGATGGCTCAGCGGGTTAAGCACTCGCTTTGAAACCCCAAGGTCCGAGGATCGAATCCCAGCTCCGGCCCAGGTGGACCCACATGCTGAACTGGGGTGTGCTTCCCGAATGCAGTGAGGCCCCCGGTTCAGTTCAAAAAAAAAAAATAAAAATTTGAAAATAAATTTCATACTATAACATAACATTTTATAAAAACTATATACTGGCCAGTATTCTAAAACCAAGATTTAACTGAAAGTCTGTATTTTCTTTTCATCATAACTCCATGCAGATCAGACATGGAAACATCATATACTGAGATTACGCAACTAAAACTTACTGAAAAAGAAGAATTTACTTTTCTAACTGTTGATACTACTATAATTTATTGCCTTTAATCCATCTCTTACAAAATTATTTTGAATCCTCTCTTTCCCTTAACTAAAAACTGGATTTCGAGCAACAACAAAACTTTTTAAAGATATATTTTTATTGTTTTTGACAGAGAGAGAGAAAGACAGAGAGACAGAGAGAAGGGGGAGGGCCCAGAGCAGTCTCCATAGTTGCACGTCATTAGTTTTCCACATGGTTTTATTCCACAGGTGGGGCAGGGCTGTGCTGGGCAGGAAACGAGGCGGGGTCTCGGCCTGGTGAGAACCGAAATGGGGACACACCCCAGTTCAGCATATGGGTCCACATGGGCTGCGGCCAGGACTCAATCCTTGAACCTTGGGGCTGCAAAATGAGCACTCAACCCAGTGAGCCATCACAGCATCCCCAACAACAAAAGTTTTATAACAAAACTTTTTAATCTGTTACGTCTTTCAGTCCAAAATATAGACAGTTTCAAAAATATATTTTAAATTTTATTTAAAACAAGAACTAGCACAATAAAAATAGTAAAACAATGTAGCCCCTAATTTACTGAGACATATAACCTGCAGAATGTAACTAATAATTTACAGAATAGATGTCAGAGGGAAACATACAGAAAGGATGGTAGAAAAATGACAAAGACAAATGTCATATATTTGGAAACTCTATTATTTTCCTAGAAACCAAATAAGTTAATCACTACTCTCTTTGGTGATAAGAGTTTAAACATTAATTTTCTGACTATTAACTAATATCATCAATTACCAGTAGCATAATTCTGTGAAAGAAAACTATTTCTTCACAAAGGATTTACAAAGTTAACAATAGTGCTAGTAGCTGGAATGGTGAACATCTGCTTCAATTTTGGGCACTGCATTCTATAATTCCTGAGGACCATATCACATGCCTAGTCCATTAAGGTTGAAGTATGTGGGTAGTATGAGTTCCGTCACCATTGTCATCAAATCTTGAATAAAATCCAATTAAGTACCAGACTTCAGCAGCCACGACACTGTGTTATAAATCAAAACCTTAATTTTCTGGTCCTAGTCATTTCTGATTCTATACTAATTCCAAAGTTCTCACTGTTAACAGATTGATTTTTTAAAAAGTGAAATGTTTGTGCTCACTTCAGCAGCACATGTTAAAACATGAAACGTTTAAAAGTCACAGCACATAAAACACTAATAATAAACATGCTATTGAGAATTTAAGACAATGACTCCCTCTGTGGCCTCAAATGGATCCATAAAGATATAAGTATTTAAAACTCCAGGAAAAAACCTTACCCCAAACTGGAAAAAAAAACAAACATTTAGGTTCTTAAATGTCTTACAACAATGTAGTTCATTGTTTTTTGTTAATAAATGCTCTAATATTTTTGTATGTTACTTTGTATATAAAAGGTTACTGGACCTCTCTAAAATATTAATCTATACTAATCACAACTAATTTATTTAAAAACCTAGAAGTATAGCCTCATAAGCTATTTTATAATTCTTTACTCTTTCCAAATCGCTTTTAATCAAACAATTTTTAAATGCAGCTTCTTGATTTTCTTAATTCACTCACCTTAGGGTTTAATATTTGGTATCAAGCAGCTAAGTATGCAGCCATATAGTATTAAAACATCTGAAATACTTACAGAATCATAATAGAAACCAGTGCTGTGGTCAAAATACAGTCCAGTATTCTCATCATAACTAAATCCAGTCTGTGATACAGCAGCTTCTGCTGCAGCTCTCAAACTTTCAGCTAGTGATGAACCTTCTAACGATGTATCTTCTGTTGCTAATGCAGATGCTGACTCCTAAATAAGATACATTCATGACAGGTAAGACAAAAACTTCCTTTTATCAACCTATAAGTTAGGATAATTTGAAACAAAAAATAGACTTAAACATCGTTTTAAATAATAAGATTTCAATTTCTGCAACTGAAGGGATGGCTATCAATTACAATTTGATCCATTTTTTGAAATATTTATTAGTGTCAGTTATTTCAATTTTGACTCAGTTTTGAAGACATTAAAGGTGAGAGTGATTATTACTCAAAAATGAATACCTAATAGCATAGTGAAGCAAACCATAAAACATAGACCCTGAAGTATTCCTTAAAGCAAACAATCTAGACTCTTCAATAATCGTAAGTCCAAAGAGAAAAATATTTTAGAAGAGAGATGCAGGAGAAAGCTATAGATTATGTGAGATATATATATTACAACATCAAGCAGTTGAACTCTATGAATGTTACTAGGATCCTGATTCAAACAAACTGTAGAAACAAATTTATAAAAACATTCAGGGAAATTTGAACAGAGGCAGGATACATGACATAAAGAAAGCATTAAAAAGAATTTGATATGAACATGGTTATTACAGTGGTTCAAAATTTTTTGCTTTAGTCAAAAATATACAGGTACTGACAGATTTTCTTTTAGTTTACTTACATCATTAAGTTATTGAAACACAACAGAGTAGGAAACAATTACACATATGAACAAGTTCTACTATTTGTTTCTCAAAATCTGTATGTCACTATATAAATTATACACAGAATATTTACAACCCTTGCATACTTGTATATTGTGATGGACCAAATCAGTCAATTTGTCTGCATAGTAATAATAATGAAGGACACGTTCTTAGGCATCAACAGTTTCATGTTAAACATTTTATTACCTGTGACTCTGAGGCAAAATGGTCCTGTTGTTCACATTCAACTTTTTCTGTTATATCAGTACCAGTGTAAGCATCACTTTCTGTTTGTGACTGGTCTTTAGAATTGTAAGTAGATGCTTCAATATCCTGATCTTGCTGAACGGAGAGTTCAGCCACATTATCTGGAAGACCAATATCCTTATAGTATGTCTGATAATAATAATCTGTAGCAAAAATCAATTAAGTGATATATTAGAATAGTGTATATAAAAAGGACTTAATTCAAAAACACTGGCACTGAACACAAAACAGCAAACAAGTACATTACAAATATATCATATTTTTATAATTGTATACATTTTAACAAATTAAAATTGATGGTGCAGATAAATCTACAGATTTGTATCATCTTTGGTTTCAATGTCACTTTCAGTAACCCAACTGTCAAGCTAAAAAGAGAAAACAAAAAAAACACTAAAAAGATTTAAATTTTCCATAGCAAGTTAAAAAAAAAAAACAGGGGGAGGAGGGAAATGGGAGAAGAGGGGTTGGGGAGTCAAATTTATGGTGATGGAAAGATAACTAACTCTGGGTGGTAAACACATAATGCAACACATAGACAATGTATTGTAGAATTGTACACCTGGAATCTATGTAGTTTTTATTAACCATGTCACCACAATAAATTTAACAAAATATGAAAAATAAAACAGGTACATAAGTTGGGTTCTCTCAAAAAAATAGCAACACTAAATAATTTCTAACCATATACCTTAACATCATTGCATATCAAATGACAATGAAATAATGACATGTCAAGGATTGATTTTTCTATCAAATTTCTTTCATGATCCTGAATTTTCTAAAAGCATACTATACAGATATGTGATGTTACTACTATTGCTGCGTTTAGCAATTTAGCTAAATTATATACTAAATAAATCAAGGCAAAATTTAATGAGAATTCTTGTGATCCCTACTTATTAAAATTCAATTGCTCAGTTATTTTTCCTCACAACATAATGCCACTGATGAGGTCATGGTTGTGGGCTCACAAGTCCCACAAAGACCTAAGGGACTGGCACTGAACACTATGCTACGTAGATTGCATCAACAAGAAGACATGCCCCAAACATCAAAATTACAACTAAACTATAAAACAACAATCAGTGATATCACCTGAAGTACTGTTAAACAGAGGTAGTATATCTAAGGGTACGCAGAAGTCACAAAGAAACTGACAGGAGGGATGAAAAACATGGAATGGGCTGGTTCCAAACCCACGTGTGGTGGTTAAAAATCAGGAAAGAGGGAAAAGCCGGGACGGCTCAGCGGGTTGAGCGCTCGCTTTGAGGCCATGAGGACCGAGGATCGAATCCCGGCTCCAGCCCAGGCAGGACCCACATGCTGAGCTGGGGAGTTCCCACAGTTCGGCTCTCTAGCTGTCTCTGTCTCTGTCTTTCTCTCTATCTGTCAAAAGTAAAATAGAAATAAATATGCACTGAAGATAAAAAACAATTACTCTCTATAAATATAAAAAAAGATATAAAAAAAAAAAAAAATCAGGAAAGATATCTTGGCTACAGAGGTTCCCCCTGAGGAGCAAAGGGTCCCAGACCTATGCCAGGGTTCCAGTGCTGGGAAGTACCCATAACCTCTGGCTGAGAAAACCAACGGGGATTGTAGCTGAAAGAGACAGAGGGCTGGTGGAGTCCCAGGCATTCCTCTAAAAGGGTCCATGCATAGACTTACTCATTGATGGGCTCACTTGCTCTGAGCTCCAGTACTGGGCAGCAGCTCAAAAGGCACCATGCACATATGGGGGCACAGATGAATTGTCTGGCTTTAGGGCAAGGGCTAGGGGCAGCTTTCTCCCAGCAAGAGTGCTAGCAGAAGCCATTGTTCCTTTGTTGAGCCCTGCGCACCTCACCCAGCCTACATATGCAAGCCAGTGCAATATCTTTGAGTCTCCATCAACCTGGCTAACAACTTTCACCCTT
>PVKE010053098.1:0-10148 GCA_004027555.1 Craseonycteris thonglongyai
CGAGGACCGAGGATCGAATCCCGGCTCCGGCCCAGGCAGGACCCACATGCTGAACTGGGGAGTTCCCACAGTTCGGTTCTCTAGCTGTCTCTGTCTCTGTCTCTCTCTCTATCTGTCAAAAGTAAAATAGAAATAACTATGCACTGAAGACAAAAAGATAATTTCTCTCTCTATAAATGTGAAAAGATAAAAAAAAAAAAAAAAAAAAAAAAAGGAGATAAACCATTCATTTACAGGTTATCCTATCCTGTGGCCTTGTTTGTGGGGAAAATCTCTCTCTCTCTCTCTCTCTCTCTACCTATCTATCTATCTTTCTCTCTCTCTTCCTTAGCTCAGACCACTTGAAAAACTGAGAGAATTTTTCAGAAGAAAGCCATGACTTGCCTGAGAGATACCTGCCTGGGGGTCATAGAAATTTGTGTTTAGTTATTTCTTTAAATATATTTTTATTTATTTATTTTTATTTTTGACAGAGAGAGAGAGAGAGAGAGAGAGAGAGAGACAGAGACAGAGAGAACTGAACTGGGGGAGCTCCCAGTTCAGCATATGGTTCTGCACGGGCCGGGGCCGGGATTCGATCCTCGGACCTCGGCGCTACAAAGTGAGCGCTTAACCCACTGAGCCATCCCGGCTTTCCCAGTTATTTCTAATTTAATTCCAAATCTATACTCTGAACAAGTCTTTCTTTAAAAAAAAAATATATTTATTTTGTTGTTTATGAGAGAAGGTGAGAGAGAGAAAGAGAAAGGAGAGGGCCCAGAGCAGTCTCCACAATTGTACATCATTAGTTGTGCCATGGTTTCATTCCACACAGTTGGATCTGGGGTCCCACAGGGTGCGAACAAAACTGGGGCCTTCAACATGGAAGGCAAGAACGTTCACCACTATCCTGGCAGTAATCATTTCCACCACAGTTCAGCATATGGGTTTGCAAGGGCTGGGGTGGGAATTTGATCCCCAGACCTTGAGGTTACGAGGCTAGCACTCAGCCTTTTGAGCTATCCTGGCAAGCCTGAATAAGAAAGAGAGCGATAAATAGAAAAGCTATGGGGAGTCCAGGATGACTCAGTGGAATAAGCGCTCACTTTGTAGCTCCGGGGACCGAGGATCAAATCCTGGCCCCAGCGTGTATGGGCCCATATGCTGAACTGGGGAGTTCCCCCAGTTCAGTTCTCACCAGGTGAGGCCTCGGCCCAGTTTTTGCCCTGTGCAGCCCCAAGCCCACCTGTGGAATGAAACTATGTGGGAAAACCAATGATGTGCAACTATGGAAACTGTTCTGGGCCCTCCCCTTTCTTTCTGTCTCTGTCTCTGTATCTCTCTCTCTGTGTGTCAAAAACAATAAAAATAAATCTTAAAAAAAAAAAAAGTTGAAGGGAAAAAAAAATGAAGAAGAAGAAAGAAAAAAGAAAACCTAAACCAAAGTTATTTTTCTCTTGTCCTTCCACTATCTCTCGTCTCTTTGTTCTGTTTTCTCTAGGACATAGCATATTGATTTTTTAAGACAGGGATGGAAGAAAAATTATCAGCAGCAATGATAGTCTCAGTCTACCATTACAGCCTTCATCTTTAATCCAATTTGAGGAGGTTCCTTCCTGATTTATTTTAGTAATTCATTACAAATATGTAAGACCTTGGTCATCAGCTGAAGAATTGAGTATATAATAGATATAGGGTTAACGATTTTGAATGTCTGGCAAAATAAAATCAGTAACATACCAAAATCTCATGCATCCTATACTTAAACAGTGAATCATGAGAAAATATTCTAATAGACGTGTTACCTTTCTTTAATAGGAAAAGAAACATAGTAGCCTGGGATAATAATATGAAAGCAGAACTACCTGATGTACTTTAAGTAAAGACCCTTACATATTTATATTATACAGTGAGTTCCCAATAACTTTCAAGTACAAAATGACTGTCTTAAAGCACTACAACTCTTCTTCAATATTTTATTCAAGAAACATATATATATGCTACCTGTGGTTTCTCACAGGTATCATGTACCTGAAAATATTAAAAGATGGTGAGATTATGATTTGGGGGCTACCAAGAACTAGACCATAATAAAACAAATAACAACATGCATAACAATATTGTCACAACTTTAACTTACAAATGCCGCTGGAAAGTACTTGAAAGTGTTTTAAAGGTTATTTTACACTTGAACACTTAACTTGTAGCTAATGGATGGAGAATTTGGGTCTTTAGATATTTAGAATGAGATTCTCTGTCCTTCACCATTCTCTATGTGTCAGAAATTTCTCAAAAACGCTGACGCTGCTTTTTACACAACTGTCTGCCTTTATCTCACTAGAGTGGATGTTTCAAGAAATTATGGAACATGAATGCTTCTTCCGGCCATTTTATCCTCAGACACTAACATTGTGCTTGGACTTTAGAAGCTTCATAACAAATATTTGATGACCTGCATCATTATAAAAAGTTTTTCAATTCCGTTTGTTCTTTCGTATTCTTGAGATCAAGCCTTTTACTGGGACCATTCTGCAGAGATGCTTTGTGTAACATTAAATCAAGGGACTTTGTTTTTGATCATGAAAGACCATGGGCAGATGGTGGGATTTTTTGTTTTTGTTTTTAGAGACACAGAAGGTACATGTATTTTCATTCATTTGTGCTGTCTGCTGTGACCAAAACATCCTGCAGATGAAAAAATCAGTATTTTTTGAGCTGCAGATTTAAGCTTCAAATGTACAAGCATTACTAGAGTGCAGTGTTTTGAAGCAAGAATAAAAGGGAGGAGAAACAAGGTGCTGTAAAACTTTAATATATATATATATATTTTCTTTTCAAAAAATACTTTTTTAATTTATATTAGTGTTAATGGAAATAGACAGTATCTTAACTACAGTATTAAGAAAATACAATTAGTGTGAAAATGCAATAGAAAGAAAATTAAATGTATTATGTAATTGCATAGAGTGATTACTTCTATACCTAAAAAGACATAAAAATCCTTTTGAGATTAACATTTCCAAAGGGCCTGAATCTTTAAAAGGATTTGTTTCCAATTTATAAGTGGATTAAACCACGGGAAAAGAAAAAAGTCAGATATTTTTCCTGCCTGTGAAATATGTTTTACAAGATAGTCTCAGAACAAACACAGCACAGAACATAAGGTGTTTACAATGACTTTAGAAAAAATGCAACTTTGAAATTTTAATGTTATTTGTCCAAGTCTCTTCCTCAAACACACAATATATTGAACTTGATTTATAATATTTGGGAAATTTTCTCTTGTTGGTCTTTCACTTAACATGTTGATTATGCTACTTGTTTATTCTGCTATGATCTCTTCACTGACTTTTAATTATCTGTTTGTTAATTTGTTTATAACATGTTCTTCCCTGTTACAATCAGAACCTGGGACTTAGAATTAGCAAGAAATTCTGCCAAATTCTCAGTTACTCTTTCACAAAGCTTTGTCAAGAAATTCTTGAAGAACCAGTATTTTCAATAAGTTTGTGATTTTGTATATGGTAAGTATGAATCATCCAGATAGTCCGTACTGGAAGTCATGGAAGACACAGAAGTTAGAGTAAATTAACCAAACGAAGAATGAACTACACTCATAATTAAAAATTAGTCAGCTTTGCGCTAGGCACATCAGGATACCTATTTCCTATTGCTTCAGTTTCCCCCCAAATTCCCTATTACCCTCAACATTATCTTTTCCAAAAAAGAAAGGAAACATTTTATTCTCAGTAAGCTATACTTTCAAATACTTGAGCTGTAAAAATTATCAACAACTAAGTGATGTGAATGATGAGAATCAAGGACTCGCAGGTGCTAGCAGCTTGACAAAGACATCAGACAAGCTTCCAGATAATGTACGCTCTGGTACGTGGCTAACCCTTGGTTGCGTCCATACAATAAGGTAATAGAGAAATGTACTTGAACTCTCTTCTCAGATATTTCACCTGCAACTATGTTCCAAAGGCCTTTTAACTTGCCTGCTTTGGAAGAAGGTTGTATCCCAATGTGATTTCTTAGTTAACATTTACTTATCCCCAAAGGTTGTAATGCTCCCTTATTTGTGTAATAAGAACTTGCTGGGAGGAGAATATTCTGCCCTAAGGTCAATATTAACTCTTCCCAGGAATAGCACTCCGTTTAATTTCCTTGCCATTTACTGTAGGTTTAGTTGTGAAATGCCCTAGTGACATCAAAGAATCCAGTGAACTTACAATGAAATCATGGCATCTTGATAAAAATAAATTGTTCTTGGTAAATATATATCAAAACCTAGCTGACACTGATAGTTGAAGCAGGTAATGTCTCTTACAGTGATAATTCTATAGAGTCAGTATTTTTAGCTGATGAGATTATATTCACACATCTCATGCTGCTTAACCCTCAAAATAACCTTATTAAGGCAAGAAGTGTTATTGGCATTTTATAGAACTAGAAAATGTTCTTATGGCAAACAAAGTGATACAGCATCTTGGTAGTTTTTGCTTAGTGGAAATTGCAGAGGGAAGCTTACCAGAACCCAGAAAGCATGATGTGTGCTCTGTCTATATATCCAACCCCACCTGGTACCATCCTCATCCTATGTCATTAAGATCCAATTGCTTATCAGCATCCTACCCCTGTCCATTTTCTTTAAAAAATATTCTTTCTTTTCTTAATAAATTGCACATGCTGTTCTTGAAATATTGTTGGAATACTTTTATTTCTTTGTTATCTAAAATTAGGGTTTTAAGTTGGATTAGTAAGCTTGTCCAACCTGCAGTCAGCGGATCAAATGCAGTCCAGGACAGCTTTTGAAACAAATCTGTAAACTTTCTTAAAACAATCTGAGATTTTTTCTTTTTTTAGCTCATCATCTTAGTGTTAGTGTATTTTATGTTTCACCCAAGACAATTCTTCTTCCAGTGTGGCCCAAGGGAGCCAAAAGGTTGGACACCCCTGTTCTAGAGGGAAATAATCTACTACCATCTTTCTTTACGGCATGAATGACTAAAAGATAACTTTACCGGAATTAACTCTAGAAGGCTCAGTTTTCCCAAAGATATCTTTCTCAGTGACTAAATCTAGGGCAGTCTGGGGGAAATCACTCAGGTTTTGCTCACTGTCTGGATATATGTGTATTGTAAGGGGCATATGTAAATAAAACCTCTATGCATCTTGGACCAATTCACTTCTTTTACCTAAAGGATACTACTGAAAAGGATACAGAATTACATTTTCTTCTAGATTTCACAAAGTTAACAAGAAAACAGTAAATAAGCATATAAATTCATAAATAATATAGTTTTAGTTAGCAGTACATATATTATTTCCTTGAATTGTATACTTCATATATTTTTACAGCATGTCATCTTTTTGTACATGGTATTTCCTATGCAGAAATGAAGTATTCCTGGTTTCAAGGATATTATATGTCCCTATTTAATCAGGAAGTACTCCCTGAAACACATACATACTCATACACGTATGTGCACACACATACACATCCTGCAAATATATATTTAAATTGTTTTATAAGATTATCACCCCAAATGAGAGTCATTATTTTCTCAAACCTAGTATTTAAAGGTTTGTATTAGTTTAGATGATATTGATGGTCACAAAAGAATAATAAATATGCTTTACATCCCCAGTGGATATGAAAAAGAGCTCTCTAAAAGACTGAGAATAAAACTTTCAGAGAATCACTCTAAAAAACTCAGAGAAAAGAATAGAATGGGAAGTCAAATTGAAGAACATTGTCATAGCCAATAACTTTTACAAAGGTGATAAATTTATAGCAGTCTTATTCTGTACTTCTATTAGTATAAGTACATACTGGAATTCAATAAAAAATAAACACAAAAATAAAAAAACCCAGGAAGAACTATGTTCTCTCAAAACACCTGTTCAAATGCCTATAATTGTTAAGAATACCTTAATGGTATAATAAATAATTATCTTCCTCATTGTCTTAGTCCATTTGGGCTGCTATAACAAAATGTCATTAACTGGGTGGTTTATAAACAAAAACTTATTTTTACAATTCTGAAGGCTGAGAAATCAAACATCATGGCACTGGCAGATTTGGTGCCTGCTGAGGACTGGCTTCATTGTTGACAACTGTCTTCTCTCTGTGTCCTCATGTGGTGGAAGGCGTAAGCCATCTTTGTGGGGTCTTTTTTTTAAGTGCATTAATCCCAATTATGAGCACTGTGCCCTCATGACTTGATCACCTCCCAAAGGTCCCACTTCCTAACACCATCACCTTAGAAATTAGAATTTCAATGTATGAAATTCATAGGCTGACTGGATGTATTGTTTTAAATGGGACAAGATAATGGTACTGTTTTTTTTTCAAATAGTATGTATGGTCAAGCTAAATTTAGGGGACACAAACATTCAGACCATAGAGTATTGCACACCATCAAGCTGTTTTGCCCTCAACCAGTGATAGTGGGTTTCAAGCCTACCCTGTGTGAATGTACATGCATGGATGAGATTCATATGAAAGGTTAGCTAAATTTTCAATTTAAAAATCTAAGCATTTCTAAAATAACAATTGCTTTTAGAGAGTTGTGTTAGAGAAAAAGATGTCAAATTTTCTGAGAGAATAAGAGAACTGGAGAAAAATTATTCCACAGAACACATTTGTAAGTGTCTGTAAGTAGATCTGCATACAATGCATATACACTTTAAGTCAATGTGGGCAGAAGAAACATTTCTGATATTTGGAGGTATGTATAATAAGTAGCTATTCAAATAGGAGAGTGAGGTCCTTGTGTGTTTTTATTCTCAGAGAAAAGCAAGAATGGATGGCTAAAGACAGAAGCATTATTTCCAAAGACAATTTTTCTTAGGTGAATCGTACTCTTGGCATGAAATGAAAGTATGAAATGTATACTTTTTTCATGAAATCCTAGAATACTTTGAATCTGAGTGTTTGAAGACAGTGATTTTTTTTTTTAATTTCTCACAGTTAATTGGAAAGTGTTTTACTTTAGGCCACAAGAGCTGGGTGCTATATCCAACCTTCATGTGAACAATGATCTGAAGATAACCCGTATCTCCTTGCAACTCAAATTCTGTTTTGAGGATAATAGGCATTGGCACCCCCCAAAGCTTTTTGAAATGTACACTCTCAGGTCTCTCCATCGATATAATGAATAAGACTCTATAGTTAAAACCAAATTCCCAGGTGATTTGTTTGACCTTTAAACTTTGAGAAGCACTGCTTTAGGAGCCATATGCCCTTTTTAAAGCACTGAAGCATAGTGAAACCCATACATATTAGGTAGAGGACCTGAGATTAAAGCCCACTTTTTGACAAAAAGGCATGACATCAAAATGTGATTCAATTGTTAACACAATGATTTTTTTAGAAAAGCTAGTGCTACCTCTGATAGTAATAACAATGTTAGCAATATCCATAAAATAGTAGCAACAATAAAATAATATAAAAATAAAAAAACTATATAAACCATAGTTTATATACTTTTAATCATTGCTTTGTGCCAAGTAGCCTGTTAATACCTTTAACACCTTTCTATGCATTAACTTTTTAGTCTTAAGAATCTTATGAAGCAAGTGTTGTTTTATTAGGGCTTAGAAAGGTTGAGTGATTTGCTTCAGGTTACTCAGTTTGTAAAGTTGAGTTTTCAAATTTAAAGCAAGATTAGTTTAAATCTAAGCTCTATACCATTGCCTTTCTAAGCTAACTTTCTCATATATAAAGTCAGGATGATAATTTCTAGGATTGTTGTAATGATCATATGGTAAAACACCATAGATAATAAATATGTACCAGTATTTCCTCGATATTTAATCACAGGTACAAAAAATGAAGATGACTAGCTCTTCAAGTAAATGGTTAGATGTCACGAATCTAAGCCTAAGCTTTAAATATTTAATTTATCTAAAAGCAGAAATAAAATTAGCTGAGTTTAACCAAATTTTTAACAAATTTTTAATAAAATTGGTTGTTTTAAAAATAAATTATAGGATAAAATGTGGAATTTGGTTTTAAATATGTATACATATATGTATGACTATATACATATATATGTGAATATACAGTGAAGGATATGGATATGGTGAATAATATAGATATAAAGTAAGTTATAGTTAAAGGAATATAAACTTTATTCTAAAAATAAAATTATTAATTTTTATATATACACAGATGTTTAACCTTTTCATATATTCACTCTTTAAGACACAGACACACACACAGACACACACACACACACACACACACACACACACCCTTGCATATTTCAAATCCTGTAAAGATGAGAATTCTGTTTTGTAATTAAGCCACTGTAGAGTTATTATTCAATGATGAGATTTCAAGTTTATAAAAATGCATATGTGAATGGAGAATATTTTTGGTTCTAGCTCTGAAAATATATTTTCTATTCCATTAACATAGGTAAATTCCATAAAGCCTTAATGCTTTTATTCAACTCAAACAACAACAACCTTCTCTGAAACTCTGTATGCCCTCTAGCACCAATGATTCTTTATCTATGCTACTTTGAGGAAAATTCTGTTTTTAACCTTCAAACCCAGGCACAAATTCTGTTTGAAACAAGAAATTTAATAGGACAGATTCAACTACCCTTTGGTTCAGTAGATGGTTAAATATATACTTGGGCTTTTAATCTCTAAGTAGAATCCAGCAAAAAAAAAAAAAAAAATACAAACAAACAAACAAAAACAAAAAAAAACCCAAAAGAAACACACATTTTTCTCATCCTTGGATCAAACCAGCCATTAGTATATCAATTACCAATACTGTTGTCAACCAGAGTTTTTTTAACTGATAGAAACTTATGTTGGACCTCTGGGTCCGTGGACAAGCACTGCAAATTTGTCAATCTATTATTGTGTACACCACACCACGTTCCACACCACATATCATCTAGGAAGATAAATTGCATTTCTCCTGAGAAGGTGCTCTGGTTTGAATTATAAGCACTGAGAATCCCATAATTGTCTTCATTCTTTGTTTGGTTTTGAGAATGTTTGGAAACAAACATTCCAGCTTAACAATTGTGAGAGTTTTGTCCTACAGAGCATAATTTCACTGCTTAATTGTTTTAAAATGCACTGTTTATTTTTTATTGTTAAATTGGTTGGGGTGACATTGATTAGTAAAAATTACATAGGTTACACGTGTACAGTTCTACATTATATTGTCTCTGTGTTTTATTATGTGTTTACCACCCAAAGTTAGTTCTCCTTCCATCACCATATGTTTGACTCCCCCTCTTTTCTCTCCCACCTCCCTCCCCACTTACCCCCAGGTAACCACTAAACTATTGACTATATCATGAGTTTTTGTTTCTTTGTTGCTTTCACTTTTATATTCCACATATAAGTGAAGTCATATAGTTCTTGGTTTTTCAGAGAGGGACTTGCCAGATTCCACTACCTATTCAAAGTTCCTAGCAATGAATCAATGAATAGAGAGATGGGGAATAATTCACCTAATCAAAATCTTGAGGAGTTCATGGGGAATTTGAGATCAAGTACTCTGTTATCTTCATATAATTATGACACTAAAATATTTGTTGGCTATGCCAAAACTTTTTTGCAACTAAGTAAGTAGTTGCTTTTCAAAAATGTATTACCAGGGCATACTGGGATGGCTCAGTGGGTTGAGCACTCATTTGCAGCCCTTGGGTCCGAGGATGGAATCCCAGTTCTGACCCATGTGACCCTATGTGCAGAACTGAGGTGTGCCCTCAGTTAGGTTCTCACTGGGTGAGCTTCCTATGTGGAAGGCCCTCAATTTGGCTCCAGCCCAAAGTGTGCCTCTCATGTAGGAGGTCTCAGGCTGGTTCCCACCTTGCACAGCCCTGCACCCACCTATGGAATGAAGCTATGTGGAAAACTAATGACGTACAACTTATGGAGACTATTCTGGGCCTTCCACCTTCTCTCTGTCTCCCTCTCTGTCAAAAGCATTAAAAATAAATCTTTAATGAAATACATTACCAACTAGCAACCCAGTAATTCTGTGGGTTTAGTTTAGCCATTTGAAACATAACTGGCTTATTCCAATATGGCTTGTACTTTGTGCTTCTGTAACATGAATTGTATGTGATGTAATATATCTATATATCTATATATCTATATAGATTTATATAGATCTATATAGATATATA
>PVKE010053099.1:0-10154 GCA_004027555.1 Craseonycteris thonglongyai
AAGCCTCCTGTCACACACATCCCCGTCCTCTGTGCCCATACAAACCAGACAGCGGGAGGAGCGGGTACATTGCCGGCTTTTCCACAGTGAGGACCTGCGCTGAAGGCTCACCTGAGGCAGCTGTCGAGAACAAAACAAAACAAAACAAAACAAAACAAAAACACACAGCCTCAGAGAAAGCTTATAAGTGTTTGAACCAAACTGACGACAATGGCCAGAAAGCAAAATCTCAAAGAATTAAGAAAATGCTCCGAAAAAAGGCAGTGTTGCAATTTATTTTATAAATTAAAATTAATGGAGGAGGGTTACATAAAATTCATTGGTACATTAAGGGGGTGGGAGAAATCAAAGCAGGTGGGGCTGGATAAAAAGTAAATTGAAGAGACGTATTCCTTTATATTGGTGGGTACAGCATAGTTAGCATTTTACAGCACATAGATATGGTAAACAGGAACAAGATAACACTGAGGAATTGTAGTGTCTTGCTCTATGGTGCAGTGGGTGTTTTGGAGTGTCCAAAAAAGGGATTTCTCTGACATTCTAAGGATATGTTATCTTAGATTCAAAAAGCCAATAGGCAGGTTCACTTAAGGTAAACACTGGCCTTTGTTTAGGAAGAAACAGACCAAGGATATGACCACCTGCAGTGGCCCAACTTAGTTAGGAATTTATGTTCAGACCATCCTTAATAGTTAATTCTGGTCTCTGAGCTTGTAGACACTGCTATGCTGGCCTCCCCTGAGCTTGTGAGATTTAGTACGTGGTCCCTTTTTTCCTTCCACACATCCCCCTTTTGGTCGTAAATCAATTGAAAGGATGCATTGATGACCAACATTTTGGTTGAATATAACGTCCCATAATCCTAGGAAGGCTCATTCCTAGGAAGTCAGTGTCATCATTTGTCTTGCACTCCCCAGTTCAGCACATGGGTCCACATGGGCCGGGGCCGGGATTCGATCCTCGGTCCCCGGGGCTGCAAAGTGAGCGCTTAACCCACTGAGCCATCCCGGCTTCCCCACTTCACTTACTAAAAAAACACATTGGATCATTTTTAACCTATAAGGTCTTATGATCCAAGTGTTCTTATTTTGCTTTTTATATATTGCATCTAGTATAGCATTAACTTGTACTTTGAAGACACACCATACACCTCTTAAGTTCTCACACTATAACCATGAGATGGATTTTTGTTTACTGGTGTTCTTGTTATTATTTTAACATAGCCCATCCACTTTCCATTGGAAGCATTTGAGCCATTCATTATTAATCTGATTCCTGTTAGTTGGGAACCTTCAGGTTTAATCAGGGCCAAGAGTATAAGAATACAATAATATTAATTATAATTATCATCTAAATTTTTTTTTTAAAGGTGAGGAGGACAGTAGAGTTTTTATAAAAAGGGATGCCAGGATGGCTCAGTGAGTTAAATGCTTGCTTTGCAGCCCTGGGACCAAGAATTGAATCCTGGCCCTGGCTCATGTAGAACCCATATGCTGAACTGGGGTATGCTTCCCATGTGGGAGGCCCCCAGTTTGGTACTTGCCACCCGCCTCTCCCCCCCCCATGTTGGATCCCTGGCTTGAGGGGGCATGCTTCACATGTGGGAGGCCCTTAGCCCAGTTCCTGCCCTGCATGGCCCTCGCCCACCTGTGTGGAAGAAACCATGTCAAAAACTGATGACATACAACTATGGAGACTGCTCTGGGCCCTCTCCTTCTCTCTGTCTCTGTCAAAAACAATAAAATAAATCTTAAAAAAAAAAAAAAAATGTCATGAAGCTCATCATGACCAACAATAACAACAACAACAACAACAACAACAAAAGAGTTTAAAAAGTAGATTTCCTATGCCTCAGCAGCCAAGATAGAGGGCTAATTTTTTAAACAGCCACTTTAGCTTCTATCTGAATTAATACAGTTAGTATTTGTTGGGTTAAGAGGTAAGCATATTCCCATAATTGGGTTCTAGTATTTAGGCATGAAACTCCTTTCAATATTTTTACTAACCTATCATTTCACTTGTCTTTCTTATTTTGTCTCCTTTTTCTCATTTAGAAATAATCAACTTATTAGGACAAATGTTTTCCTTATTTCAAAAACATATACACGTATTTTTTTCCATCTATAACAATATTTCTTTTACATTTAAAAAGAGAAACCATAAAAATAGTATTTTTTTTTTTTATTGTTGTTCTTTTTGACAGAGAGAGAAAAAGACAGAGAAAGACAGAGAGAAGGGGGAGGGCCCAGAGCAGTCTCCATAGTTGACAGCCTTAGTTTTCCATATAGTTTCACTCCATAGGTGGGCACGAAGCTTATCAGGGCAGGAACTAGACTGGGAGCCTCCTGCATAGGCCGCGGCAAGAACTGAATTGGGGGCACTCCTCAGTTCAGCATATGGGTTCTCATGGGACGGGATTTGATCCTCAGGCTCTGGGGCTGCAAAGTGAGTGCTTAACCCACTGAGCCATCCCAGCTTCCCCATAAATAGTATTATTGATAATATAAAAGTTATCTTATATACACCTTCAATAATTATTAACAGTTGGGCTATATAAGAATAGGGTTTGAGAAAAAGCCCTAAGAATAAGTATAACTATTATGACTAATATTATTAGCAGACACGTAAAGACAATTAAAAAATGTTATTTAAAGTTCAATATTAATGCTGGAGGTATACAAGCCTTGTCAGTGTCTTGGAATAACTGTCTACCTCTGATACCAGCAGCTTCTCATCCTGCAGGAGAGTTTGATGTTTGGTGTAAAGTCCTTTCCTTTGAGATCTGAGAGAGTTCTGAATTAGCTGTCTTTTTTAATGAATAAAATATCCTGGTAAGTGAGTCATGGTCTTTGATGTCTTAATCTCTGGGAGCACACTGTGAAGTGAATCAATTACTAATTTATCAATTTTTTAAAATATTTATTTTTATTGTTTTTGACAGAGAGAGACAGACAGACAGAGACAGAGAGAAGGGGGAGGGCCAAGAGCAGTCTCCATAGTTGGCAGTATTAGTTTTCCATATAGTTTCACTCCACAGGTGGGCACGGGGCTGCACAGGACAGGAACTGGGCTGGGAGCCTCCCACATGGGCCCCGGCAAGCACTGAACTGAGGGCACACCCCAGTTCAGCATGTGGGTCCACATGGGCCAGACCCGGGATTCGATTCCAGTCTCTGGGGCTGCAAAGCAAGCACTTAACCCACTGAGCCATCCCAGCTTCCTCTTATCAATTTTTTAAGGCTGCTTGAGAAGACCTAGATAATAATGTAAAGGGTGTCCCAAAATTCACGCAAGAAGTAATTTTGATAGAAAACACAGGTTTATAACTAAAAATTGTAAATTTTCATTGCTCAACAATGAGAACGCGTTGTTCATTCGTGTAGCGCTCCATTTTTAATAACCCTGAACTGTCAGTTGTCACACTGCCTTTTTATTTCATTGGCAACACTTTAACACACAAATGACGCAAAATTCAAATCTTGCGTGTTTGGGACGCCCTTTAGAATGTCTCCTTTGAGTAAGGTTGGTTCGCATGTCCCTTCAACCAGAGTAACCAATGAGGAGGAAGACTGTGTTCACTAAAAGAAGTAAATCAGGGAAAGCCGGGATGGCTCAGCTGGTTAGGAGCTCACTTTGAAGCCCGGAGGACCGAGGATTGAATCCCGGCTCCAGCCCAGGCAGGACCCACATGCTGAACTGGGGTGTGCTTCCCGAATGCGATGAGGCCCCCCAGTTCAGTTAAAAAAAAAAAAAAAAGTCCTTTCACTCTTTGGGGAAGCCGGGATGGCTCAGTGGGTTAAGCTCTCACTTTGCAGCCCTGGGGGCGGAGGATCGAATCCTGGCCCCGGCCTGTGTGGACCCATATGCTGGACTGGGGAGTGCCCCCAGTTCAGTTCTCACCAGGGTGAGACCCCGGCCCAGTTCCTGCCCTGTGCAGCCCCGCCCACCTGTGGAATGAAACTATGTGGGAAAACCAATGATGTGCAACTATGGAGACTGTTCGGGGCCCTCCCCCTTCTCTCTGTCTCTGTCTCTGTATCTCTCTCTCTCTTTCTCTCTCTCTGTCTGTCAAAAACAATAAAAAGAAATCTTTAAAAAAATAAGTAAATCACAGGTTGAGGAGAGCTTTTGGCCAAGGGAGATTAAAACCTTCTGAAAATAGGGGAAGCTGGGATGGCTCAGTGGGTTAGGCGCTCACTTTGCAGCTCCGGGGACCAGGGATCGAATCCCGGCCCCGGCCGTGTGGAACCATATGCTGAACTGGGAGCTCCCCTAGTTCAGTTCTCTCTCTGTCTCTGTATCTCTCTCTCTCTCTCTCTTCTGTCAAAATAAATAAATAAATAAAATATATATTAAAAACCTTCTGAAAATTTACCCGCTTGAGGTTTCAGTACCATTTCTACATTCTATCAATCTAGAGGACTGGTGTGCTAAGCACAATGAAAATGCTGTAGAATAGGCCAAATACTACTAATGGATTGTATTATTTACCCAGTGAAATTAGTCTCTCAGTCACTATGTAACTCAGAGAATTCCGCAATTGGGGTTTATTTTTTTCTAATAATTTACCTACCATGAAGGCTGTTGCTGTTCTTTAAAGAAATGCCTCAACCTAGTGAGCTACACATAAAAAAATGTTTTTAAAGGCATTTGGCAGGGAGAGCTAGTTTATTATTTTATTTTTATTTATTTTTATTGTTTTTGACAGAGAGAGAGAGACAAAGACAGAGAGAGGGGAGGGCCCAGAGCAATCTCCTTCGTTGTACATCATCAGTTTTCAACATGGTTTCATTCCACACAGGTGGGTGGGTGGGGCCGCACAGGGCAGGAACTGGGCTGGGAGCCTCCCCCATGGGAGGTATGCCCCTGGGAGCTGGGGGCTGTACCAGGAGCCTCCAACATGGGAAGCACACCCCAGTTCAGCATATGGGTCCACAAGGGCGGGGGCCAGGACTCGATCCTCAGTCCCCAGAGCTGTAAAGCGAGCGCTTAACCTGCTGAGCCATCCTGGCTTCCCGACAACATACTAATTATGACTAACACCTATTTGTATTTTTGAGATGGTGGCATTTGGATAAAATCCACCTGTGTGGAATGAAACTGGGCCACAACTAGTGATGTACAACTATGGCGACAGCTCTGGGCCATCTCCATTGTCTCTCTCACCTTCTTTCAAAAATAAAACAAACAAAAACCAAAAAATAAACATGACTATTGTATCAAATTAATCTTGTTACCAGAGGATGGGTCCTTCTTGGTGTGGTTCCAGAATCTTGGCATCCCAAACAAAGAATTGAGTGAGACACCCAAGTGCAGAGGTGAAAGAATGGTTTATTGAAAGTAAAAGTACACTCCTGAGAAGTAGGAGCAGGCCAGAGCTTCAGAGCGGTTCAAGGGCCCCGACTATCCTATCAGGGCGTGGGTGATTTATATTCCTTTTTCTTGGAAGGGGTTACACCTTTCTGGGCATGTGATCTTTGATTGGCATTTGTTGAATGACAGAGGGTTGTTATATAATCTCTTTTCAACTGCACATGTTCCTCCCCCAGAAGTCAGTCTGTTATAATGATATTAATAAACTTCCAGACATATGCATGATATTATAATGATGGTATAATAAAACTTGGGTGAAATAAAGGCCACTATAACTTTTATTGTGCAAGTGTCAATGACTAGTTTGAACCAGCGGGCTTTTTAAGCCTTATAACTTGCTTGTGTTAATTAATTTTCCTGTGATTTTTCTTATGGTTGTCTAGCTTGGGGTGGGGATCACTGGAAAGAGGGTGGCCACTGTTCCAGTAAGGCAGGTCCTGGGGAAGAGGTCCCGAGATCCCCCTATTCTATCTGTCTCCCTCACTTTCCTCTTGAGAGGCGTGATCCCCATAAATCTTTATGGGAAGTTGAGAGACAGGATGCCGCTTTTTCGGTATCTGCTTCCACTGAATGTGGCCATTGTCTCTACCTATCAGGGATTCATGGAATTCTTAACCTACCTGGACTAGGAAGAAGGGGTCTCAAGATCCACTTGAAAGATCGTGTTAACTTCTTCAGGTGGGATGGACTGGTGCCTTGCTGGAGTCTCATTTGTATCCCAATGGCCCCTAGATGAGGCGAGATAGACTTAGTTAATAGATGTTAAAAGCATTAGGCCCAAGAAACTAGCTTCAAAGTCACTATCACAAGGTTGTTATGTGATGGAAGGGCCAATCAGCCCCACTGGGCCTCAATGGTTGAAGAACTGGGCCATAATGATTACAATTAACCATGAATCACAAGTTTCAGAGTGAATGATCATAAATTTCAGGGTGATTGTCTCAGGTAGGAGGTAGGGGACTTTCCATGGGCTAGGCTAAAAACATCCTATTGTTTAAGGCTATGGACTGTGGAGAACTGATTAAGAAAAATGATTGAGATATGGCAAGAAAAAGTTAAAACTTTTTCAATCTTAGGCATAGAAAGCAAGAGGACTTCATAAGAAGCCAATCTATCACCAGGTTCAGGTGCTGCTTGCCACCTCCAAAATCAAAGACAAGTCTGGTGGAAAGAAAAGTAGGTTTATTCAAAATGTTGGCACTTAGGGAAGGCAGTGAACTCTTGCCTCCAAGACTGTCCCGAGCCCTAGTAAGGCCAAACACTTTCATAGGTATGAAACTTGGGGAAGAACAAGGAAAGATAGGGGAGGGGGTTGGTTGGGCAGGCCCAAGTAGCCGGAGGACTAAGAAATAACTGGGATAGCAAGGTATGTGTAACCTTAAGAAAGGGGACTAAGGAGAAAACAAAAACTATGAAGTGATTCAGACTATAAACTAAATAGATTAACAAAACAGACTACCGTAAGTAGATTAATGAGACAGGAAATAACTAAGTTATTGATTTCTTGAGTTTCACTCTTACATTCCCCCACGTCACATTTTCATTTTATTTCTTTAAAACCAGTATGGTTGAGGAGATGCCAGGATGGCTCAGCAGGTTAAGTGCTCACTTTGCTGCCCCAGGGTCTAGGGATTGAGTCCCAGGCCTGGCTCTTGCGAACCCATATGCTGAACTGGGTTGTGGCTCCCAGTTCAGTTCTCACCAGGGCAACCTTCCCATGTGGGAGGCCCCCAGTTTGGCCTCCGGCTTGCGGAGGCATGCCTCCCATGTGGGAGGCCCTGGCCTTGTTCCTGCCCTGTGCTGGCCCCCGCCCACCTTTGTGGAATGAAACTGTTGGAAACCGATGACATGCAATTATGGAGAGGACTCTGGGCCCTCCCCCTTCTCTCTGTCTCTCTCTGTCTCTTCCTCTATCAAAAACAATAAAAATAAATCTTTTAATAAAATCATTATGGCAATATGGTTGAGGGGATGCTGGAATAGCTCAGCAAGTTGAGCACTTACCTTGCAACCACAAGGTCTGGGGATTGAATCCTGGCTCCGGCCCATGCAAACCCATATGCTGAACTGTGACACAACTGGTAACAGCTGGGATGCAACAAAGGTTCTCACCTCTCATGCGGGAGGCCCCCAGTTTTGTTCCCACCCTGTGTGGACCCATGTCCATTTGTGTGGAATGAAACTATGTCACCAGTAATCATAATACAACTATGGAGACTGCTCTGGGCTCTCCCCCATTCTCTCTCTCTCTCTCACCTTCTCTCAAAGAATAAAAGTAAAATCTTTAAAAAATAAAATAAAATAAAATCAGTATGATTGCAAGGGTAAGGGATGATGACTGTTCTTGCTACTTCCTGCTGAGAGTGGGCATTGTCCCTGCCTATAGGCACCAGAGTTCTTTGCTTTTTAGGCAGAAACTTTCCATAATATCAGTAGTAGACCAATAGTCCAAGAAGCTTTGATCTACTTCACAGAGAGAAAATTCAATTCTAATTTTGTACCGGCTTACTGTTGATATTTCAATTTACTTATTTGATCATATTTAGCTTAACTATATAATATTTTCTCAAGATTCTTCACAAACCTCCAACTTTTTCAGTCCCACTAAGTTTGTCTCTGCTGACTTATTCAGAAATAATCATCCTTAGTGTTACAAGAGGGCAACCGAGTCTGGGCTCATGCCGCCTTCACTGTTCAGCCAATAGACTGGCACAGGTGTTGGGGTTATAGAATAAGCGTTTATTGTCAGAGTACTGGTGACCTGAGAAGGCAGCAGGTTTCCACCCTCAAAGACTGCCTTCACATTCTCAGTCTGGTTACAAGTTTTTAAAAGGGAAATCTTGGCATTCTTCCAGAGGAGGTACAGGACATACTATGAAAAAAATCAGCAATCACTATTACTTGGGAGTTGGGGTTTTGGGTTCTACTGATTGGTCAGGGCTAAGGCAGGGAGCAGTTGATCATGGCTTCAGGTCCTGGTGTCAGTCATGGCCTTGTTTGGTCTGGTTATGGGGGCACATGGTTGGTGGGCCATTCTGCTTTCATGAGTCTGGAGCTAAAATACAACTGAGGCCAAGCAAGATGTTATTCTTAAGTTGACTGAAACTCTGTTTCTATGGTTAACACACCTGAAATTTTGTTTCTAGAATTTATTTTGATGTTGACCAGAATCTGATGTCCTAGGGAGGGGGCTTAGTGATTAAATGGATTGGACATATAATATGTGTACACGTAGGAAGATCTAAGGGAAAGAAAGCAAGTAAGTTGTAGCTCTATCAGGCTTAAACAAAGCCAGCCTGAGAATAAGGAATATCCTGGTTTCTTTTAAAATTCAGTTGTCTGGGGAAAGCTGGCATGGCTCAGTAGTTAAGTGCTTGCTTTGCAGCCCCGGGGATCGAGGGTCAAATCCCTGCCCCAGCGCATGTGAACCACGTGCTGAACTGGGGTGTACCTCTCATGTGGGAGGTCCCCAGCCCAGTTCCCACCCCGTGCGGCCCCGTCCACCTGTGTGGAACGAAACCAATCTCAAAAACTGATGATGTACAACTATGGAGACTGCTCTGGGCAGCCCCCCTCCCCGCCTCTTGCGGTCTCTCTGTCTCTGCCAAAAACAATAAAATAAATTTTTAAAAATAAATAAATGAAATAAAATTCAGTTATCTGTTACACCATAACCACAACTTTTAACCCAGGGCACTGTTCTCTGGAAACAGCTGCTTGTTGGGGCATAATCATGGACCCTGAACCTGTTAAGACTTCCTGGCAGTAATTTTCTAGCTCTATTAACCCTAGGCTAGAGATCCTGTGATGCGGGGGCTCTTGTCTAGCCCTGTTTCAACTCCCTCCTGTCATATGTCCATTTTATGTCTATAAAATCAGAATGTTTTAAAGAGAAGTAAAGATCTTTTATTTGTCCCCAACAGTTCCAAGGAGGCTAAAACACTGGTTTGAGAGGCTTGATTTTAAACATGGACCCTCTCCCACCCCTTTTCTTTGGTTGCCTCTGCCTCAGGCAATAGTGGCTGTTGTACATTCTTGGTTCCCTATTAACCTTTGAAAATTTCGGAGAGTCAGAAAAACATAACAAGACTTTCTACTTCTGCCAAGTTTCTGAATATAAGAGTTGGTGTCCAATCATAGGGGACCAGGAAGCAGGTTCTGAGCAGGCTAGAAGTATCTAGAATGATAGGGTGTGCCCAGGCAGAACCTGGAAACGAAGCTGGAACCTAAAGAGGGAGCTGTTGCTTTTCAGGTGCCTTGTTGCCTTTTGGGCACTTTTTTTTTTTTCCTCGAGTCTGTCCTC
Organism: Craseonycteris thonglongyai; assembly: GCA_004027555.1. NCBI lineage: Eukaryota > Metazoa > Chordata > Mammalia > Chiroptera > Craseonycteridae > Craseonycteris > Craseonycteris thonglongyai. The sequence goes on from PVKE010053099.1 coordinate 9,677, forward strand.
CTTAAAGTAGGCACATTGGTTTTTCTTTCACGAGATTTTTTCTTTTTTTCTAGTGACTTTCTTTCCAGTTCCTCTACTGCAGGGGTGGCCAACTTTTCTGTATATAAGATCTACTTTTTATCTTAAAAGTGTGTCACGATCGATTTGTTGTCATAGGCATAGTCTAAGGGGGAAGAAGGGGTGTGAAATGCACACTATGTTTTTACACTGTGTTTCAGTATAAGGTGCATTCCAGTGAGGTATGGGTAGATACCGGTAAGTAAAATATATGTTCAAAATGATTTTTTATTTTTTAAATCACTTATTAAGTTTTCGAGATATAGGCTCATGAAGAAAATAAATTTCCAGACCCAACTTTTGATAGCAGCATTCCGTACATGCGGTACCTAAAAAATTCGATTTTCCGACACTTTTTCAAGATAGATTTTTACTAACTTAAAATGCAATTTAATTTTTTTATCAACTGCAATGTATAAGT
>PVKE010053100.1:0-10144 GCA_004027555.1 Craseonycteris thonglongyai
TTTTGTTTTATAAACTTCTACAGAAATATGCTCATAAGGTACATTTTAGTTTCATAAAATTATGTAATAGTAAGATTCAATTCACACTTCATTGGAAAGCAAAAATATCTTATATGAAAGAGTAAAGCATAAGGAGTACATATTTTTTTGCAGGTCCAGGATAACTATTGTTTTCATGTATCTTGTGTACATTGCTGAGTCCAAATGGAATTTGAATTCTATAATAAATTCTATACAAGGATTAATTCATTAGAATATTGTGCTATATAAATGAGGGATAATTAAAAAATTGTAGCTAGATATATTCATTATAAAATATTTATATAAATTGTTAAAATGTATCTACTCATATTAATAAAAATATACTTACTCCTTTCATTTTGGCTTGTGCTGAAACTCTATTTATGCATATACATCACATCTTTAGAAATAGATGAGCTTAAGTAGCATTCTCTGCATTGCCAATGCAATATCTTCTTTTATAATGGTTCAGAATAACTTCTGGAAGAAATTAGAAAGAACTGGCATGTAGTATCATTTCTTTCTCTTTCTGTTCAAACTGAGCCAACTTTAGGAATTAGACCATTAGAGGTATGAAGGATTTTGAGAGATCATAGATTCATAGGATAGTACAGGAAATAATAAAGTGAAAAAGTCCAGGTAACCGACAAAGCAAACTGGAAAGATCTTTAGAGGCCATCTAGTTCAATTTCTTCCCGGTGGTAGAATGCGGGTATGTGGAATTCCTCATGGATGACCACCCAGCCTTGGCTTAAGCCCACTAAGGTTGAGTGAGTATATGCCATTATTGGACAGTATTTACAGACATTCTTATCTTGGGTTCATGGTGACTGTGCCTTTGTGCAGATTAGAAAGGACACCAGCTTTGTGCTGAATTACAAAAAGATGCCTTTCTGGGTTGATTCAGCCCAAGGTCACCTAGCATGTTGGATAGGTATACTGGCTGGGTGGCAAACTCACCTGCCTCTTTGGCCAAATGCCTTTGTGCCAGGCATAAACTGCACAGCATGAAGAATTTGTGAGCTGACATTTGCCTCCTTGTAATGTTTAGTCTTCTAGAGTTAATATGTTAGCTTTTGTGGTAATACAAAATAAATGAAATATGTGTCCCACCTTGTGTAAAAATCATTGAGATATTTATTCTTTTTAAGAGTTTAACTAAAATTATAGCTAACATACAACATTATATCAGTTTCAGGTATACACCAGTTTTTCAGTATTTATGTACCTAAGGATGTGATCACCCTGATAAGCCCAGTAACCATCTGAGACTCTACTATTCTATCACAATATTTGACAATATTTCCCATGTTGTCCATTACATCCTCATGACTGCTTGTTTCACACCTGGAAATTTGGACCTCTTATTGCCCTTTACCTTTTCCCCCTTTCTGTGATTTTTCAATTACAGTTGACATTCACTATTTTATATGAATTTCAGGTGTATAGCATAGTGGTTAGACATTGTATATTTTAAGCAATCATCTCCCTGTCTTGTCTAGTACTCACCTAGCACTATAGAGTTATTAGCATGTTATTGACTATATTTCCTATACTTTACATCCCCCATGACTATTTTGTACTACCAATTTGAACTTCTTAATCCCTTCATCTTTTTCACCCTGTCCCCCAACTCCCCTCCTATCTACCACCTCAGTAAATCTAGACTCCATACATAGTTATTACAATATGATTGACTATATTCCTTATGCTATACCTTACATCCCTATAACTACTTTGTAACAACCTATTTGTACTTCTTAATCCCTTCCCCCTTTTCACCCATCCCCTCTATCCCCCTCCCATCTGGCAACCATCAAAACATTCTCAATATCTACGAGTTTGTTTCTGTTTTGTTTGTTTATTTTGTTGTTTAGATTCCACATATAAGCAAAATCACATTGTGTTTCTTTCTCTGTCTGACATACTCCACTCAGCACAATACCCTCCACATCCATCCGTGCCACCACAGATGGCAAGAACCTATTTTTCTTCCCTGACTGAGCAGTATTTCATTGTATATATGCACCACCTCCTCTTTATCCATTCATCCACTGACAAACACCCAGGCCGCCTCCACATTTTAGCCATTGTAAACAATGCTGTAATGAACATATGGATGCACATGTTCCCTCAAAGTAGCATTTTGGATTTCTTCAGATATATACTCAGAAGTGGGATTACTGGCTCCTTTGTCTCTTGTTATAGCCTTTGTTTTTAAAGCCTATTTAACTGATATAAGAATGGCTACCCCAGCTTTTTTAAATTTCCGTTTTCATGACATAACCTTTTTCATCCTTTAGTTTTAGTGTCTGTGTATGTCTCATCTGAAGTGAGTCTCTTGTAGGCAGCGTATGTAAGGATCTTGTTTTCTTCTTCAGTCACCACCCTGTGTTTTTGATTGGAACATTTAATCCATTTCAATTGAAAATAATTATTGATAGACATGTAGTTTTTGCCATTTTATTATTCATATTTTTTTATTTTATTTGAGTTTTCATCTTAAAAAAGTCTTACTAAGATTCCTTCTAATATTGATTTGGTGTTGATGAACTCCTTTAGCTTCTTCTTGTCTGGGAAGCTCTTTATCTGTTCTCTAATTGTAAATGATAGCCTTACTGTGTAGTGTACCCTTGGTCCTTGCTTTTCATCACTTTGGATATTTTATGTCTCCCACCAGTAGCAGGTTTGAGGGTAGCTCTCTAAAAAGCCAGAACATTCTCAGGCCTGCTGCTGATTCCTGTAAGGTTCAGCTACTGTGAAACCCCACTGAGGTGTAGAGGTGGGTGTGGTCCAGAGTGGAAGGAGCAGAGTTTACCAGACCAGTTCAGATTCAGATTGGCCATGGGCATGGGGGAGTATACAACATAGGAAAGATGGTGTCCACCAGCCAGCTGAATGGGAGGAAAAGCCCACATAGGGAAAATGGCAACTGTTCCTCCAGTCCTTGCCCCAAAGCCATACAACTCAGTCTTTCCCCATATGTTTCCAAGGCTCCTTGAGTCATTGTCCCTCCACCAGAGCCCAGGTGAATGCCTTTAAGTGAGTTTGTACACGGGCCTTTGAAGAGGTCATCTGGGATTCCCCACAGCCTTCTGTCTCACCCTGATTGTCAGCATCCCCACTGTTTTTTACAGCCAGATGTTGTAGGAGCACCTCTTCCTGGCACCAGTACTCCAGGCTGGAGAGCCTGCTGTGAAGCTGGGGTGCCTCGTTCCACCAGGGGAAACCTCTGTGGCTAAGATATCACTCCTGTTTCTTCCACCACATGAAAGTTTGGGGCCAGCCTGTTTTGCATTTCCACCCCTCCTACCAGTCTCAGACTGGTTTCTTCTTTATATCCTTCTTTATAGAACTTCAGATGGTTCTTCAGGTTGATTGTTCTGTAATTTTATTGTAATTTTGATGTGTTTATTGGATGAAGCAAGCACAGTGTTTATTTGACCCACCATCTTGAATCTTATAATGATTATTCTTGATCTGTCTTGTTCACAGCAGGCAATTCCCATCTCCTTCAGTCAATTTTTGTATCAACTAAGCTGCTAAACCTTATCATGCTCATTATCATTATCATGGTCAAAGACTTCTCTGAATGCAGCCTGGATCCTTGCCAGGTCAGGGCCTATGGGAGTGCCTAAACACCAGAAAATTTTTACTTCTTGGCTGTCCCTGGGCAGACTTGTCAAGAAAGTGAGGCTTGTTAGTTTCTTTCTTCCTTTTTTTTTTTGTCCCTTCTTCTAGCATCATGGTATAGCTGTTGGCACTTTTACCAATTTCCTTTTTTGATTTTTTTTTTGTGTGTGTGTGTGGCTCTTGTGTCTCCTTGAAACCTTCCCTTCTTTGGAGATGCCTCTTGTTATTCCTGATCTTGATCATCACAAAGCTAGACATTTTGATAAAACTGAGTCAGAAAAGATGCTAGTAGGCTGAGGCATTACTCTCTTCCATTTTTACCTGCATTTTATTAAAGATACGGACAGTAAATGTTCTTGCAATATAATTAGCTTTAGAAAGAGAGTGAGAGAATTCTGGGTGACAGATTCTTTTTATGATTCTTCGTATAATTGGGGATGTATATGGCTGATCCTGTTACTAATAATCAGATGTCAGGGAGTTTGAATTTTATCCCTGGGGACAGTGAAGAGTCATGAATAGAGTTAATAGGGAAGAAATAAGATTTAATATGTGTTTGAGAAAGATCATTCTGGCTAGAGTGGGATAAAGATTGGAGAGAGACTGAACAGGCTGTTGTCAAATACATATTTTTTTGTTTGTCTGTTTTTTTAATTATAAAATGTTTCAAATATTGTATAGCAAACTCTAGGGAATAACAACTAATGCCCTGATTTTAAAAACATATACTGTAATAAAAGTTATGTGAATGGCTTTGGGCCATTATTAAGTAAAATGAGGGTTACTTGAACACAAGCACTGTGATGCCACAACAGATGATCTGATAACTGGGATGACTACTAAGTGACTGATTGGATGAGAGCATAGATATTGTGGAGACGCTAGACAGAGGTGAGTCACATCCCCTGCAGGACAGAGTGGGACAGCATGGGATTTCATCACACAGCTCAGAATGGCACCCTATTTAAAACTTACTGTGTATAGTATAATAATATTGAATGTCAACTGTAGTTGAAAAAAATAAAATAAAATAAAAATGAAAAAAAAAAAAGAAATACACAGAAGGAGCTAAGTGATTTCAGAAAGGAAATTGAACTTATAAAAAAGAAGCAAATAGAAATCTGGAGATAAACAACACAATAAAAGAAATGAAAATGAAATAGCTAGCATAGGAAGCAGAGCTGACCAGATGGAGGAAAGAATTAGTGAAATTGAAGACATATACATGTTAGAAATGATGGGGACTATCTCCAGGGCACTGGATTGAGGAAGTTGGAATGCTGAATATAACAAGACAGGAGACGGGTAATCTAGGAAGAACTAATTTTTCTGTCTTACTCAGGAGTGGATTATGGAAAACAGAACAATGTATTTGAGAAGAAATATATTTAAAGGAGGAAATAATGCATTACTTTTTGAGTTTACTAAGTTTGAAGCACTTACAGGAAAGGAAAGAAAAATGACATCTCAGTGTTTTATCCAATTATTGTGAGACCAAAAAATGTTTCGACTCCAAATGAAATAATCTGATTTTACTTCAACCTATTTCCTTACCAGCATTCAGTGTCAACCTCAAGATATTACTCTTTTTCAATTTTGTCTTCTTGAGGAAGTACTATTTAAACTGAAGTTTAGGGTAGGGGATCCCAGCAATGACAACTGTGTGTCTGAAAACTTGTAAATAATGGAGACTACAAATTTTATCTATAGACGGGTATAAGGTGTTATCTCATTGAAAAAGGAAAGTTAGATGAAAGATGAGGCTAATCTTCTTTTGAAATCGCATTTGCCCAGAATGTGAACTACAGAGATTTTATAAGTAGGTTTTTATGTTCATTTGGAGTGGCATGGTTTGAATCTGGCTTTCTGATGTAATAGCTCATAATATCCTATTTTGAATCATATTTGATTCCTTCTGCTGTATCTAAATAGTAGTCCAGATTATACTTTCTCTTTTTTCCTACATTATTTTTCTTTATAATCACTTATTATCACTTATATTGTACATTCTTTTAAAAGTTGGTATACATTGTCTGTCTCCAGAATATTGTCATTTTGTTAGTTGTTTCAATATACTGTAGTTAGAGTTCTTTCATTTTTTTCTGTCTCTTTGTTTCACATTTGTCATTTTAAGTTATGTACACGTCACTCAAAAAATACTCTTCTTGGATAATTTATATCAGTGTATAATCAAATTCTACCTTCAAGATCAAAGGAAAAATAAACTATTATTTTAAATTTTACCTAAATAAAAACAGCATTCAGTCATAAAATTTTAAAGATACGTTTGCTTTGGCTTTGAAAAGCTTTGCCAAAGTAAGCTTTGGTATAAAAACAAGACTTGAAAAACTCATTCTCAGCATAAATATTTCTCCATAATATTCTTAATGTTTTTATAATTTTATTAGATTTGTTGAGGTCACTTGGTTAATAAAGTTATATGCATTTCAGGTATACAATTTTATAATACACCATTCATTTATTACACTGTGTGTTCACCACCCAAAGTCAAATCTCCTGTCATCGTATATTTGATGCCCTGTACTCTTTTCTACCTCCCGCCCACCTCTCTTTCCCTCTGCTAACCACCATATTGTTTTATGTGTCTATGAGTTTTTGTTTGTTTGTCTTGTTCATTTGTTGCTTTCAGTTTTTAATGTATGTGAGATATTCTATTATTTTGCATTTAAAGTTGCAACTATTTACTGAGGGTGTAAATGAATGATCAACACACAATCATTTATCATAACTTAAATTTCTAAGCGTGTAGCTGTCTTCTGATTAGAATTTAATAAAGAGGTTTTATTCATGTGAATATAGCAGCATTTAAATAAGCTATGTGAGAATTATAATGTAATGCTGCTGGGTGCAGAATGATTCTTTTAGACACCAAGACTAATAATTTTTAACAGTATCTAAAACTGTTATAGGAAAAGCCTGAACCATGCTGGCACCAGGGACAGACAGGCATGAAAGATTAATGTTATCTTGCATATAATGATGCACATTCTTACACAAAAAATCCATCTGCAATGTCATGTCAGTCAGCAGAAATCTTTGATGGGTGGATACAGCTGGGCTGTCTCTTCTGGCAGAGATGCCCTAGAAAATGCTAAATGTGGTTGGGACGCTTGGTGCCATCTGCAGTGTGCCAGTTTATTCTGTCTTCCCTGGCATTTACAATACTGCATCCTGACGGTAGAGACAGCGATAGGGAGTGACAGATTCATGTCCTCGGAGGATCCAGCTCTGGTGGGTCTGTGCCACCCTCCTCCTTGGCTTCAGGTCTGTTATCACTGCTGTTGGCTTTGCTTCATATTTTTGCATCCAACTCCTCCTCTTTTTAGTCTAGCAGTTCCAGATACACATTCTTCTAGTATGTAAATCTTATACTAACCTTTCAACTAATTTATTCATATAAGGTTGCCAAAGCGATTTAACATTGACTGTTTGATGCCAGATAATATGCCTTATTTTCAAAATACTACTGCTCTTAGGCTTCTGATGTACAGGAAATGTGCCTTATTTAGGGGACACTAAGCAGACAGGCACCAGGATAAATGATCTAACTGCTCTGTGTGGATATCCCCAAATGACTTATGTAGTTGGAACAAATCTATGACCCTTTTTTATATAAAGCTATAAAACACATCAGGCAAGTAACATTTAATCCTCCTTCCTGTGATTAAAATATAAATATTCAGGAATAAACATTATTTTATGACCTGACCATATGTTTATCGTAGTTTCTTGCCAAAACACATTAAAAAGTATCCACCATTGTTTAAAACTTTCACTTTTTTGTGTGTTTTTTAATAGTAACAGAATATGAAGGACATGCTCTGTCACTGCTGCAGGAATGTGAACTACAGGGATTTGATGGGTAGGTTATTAATCTCTCTCTATATAATGTCATATAACTGATGTTATTAAATGTTTTCATTAGTTTTTTTGCCATATATTTGGGCCCTTTAATTTTTAAATATGTGTGATATATGTAATTATTTCTTTCATATTTGTGTAATAACAATGAGTGATAATGATAATATAGCATGATCCTCTTCCTCTCAGCATAGGGCATAGGAAAGTAAATGGAGAAATGTAATTATAGGTACTGGGAAATTACAGTGTACTATCTTATGTTTACCTAATGTGCATACATTTGCATCTATAGTTCTTAATGTTTGGCTTTAACCATGTGTCTAGAAAAGTCTTGATGGAAGATACTATGATCCTCTTTTGCAAATTTTATTGAGAGTGTTAATAGCTAGCTACCCCCTGGTTATTTGGCTGTGATTGATTGAGGCTAAATATTTTATAAAAGCAAATATATTATTTTCAGAATGAACAAAATATGTTAATTTTAATTATCTTCTATAATTTAGTAGCTACCCAATATGTGTGTCATCACAGTAGGCATTGTAAACTGTTGTTTGCAATGCACTGCTGGAATGTGTAGAAAGTGCTTACTGAAATGCTAATATTAAAAACAAGGCAAATGTTCTAATGCTTTAGTGGACATTTTTTTAATTGTTAAATTCATTAGGGTTACATTGGTTAGTAAAAATTACATAGGTTCCAGGTGTACAACTTTTCAGCACTTTGTCTATGTGTTACAATATGTGTTCACCACTCAGAGTCAGCTTTCTTTCCATCTTGCCATAAGCTTTAATAGCCATTTTTTTTTAATTAGTCGAATCAGTTTGCTAAAGTGTTGGATTGATGTGTAACACAAAAATATAGTCTTTCAGGGAAGATTTTTTTTGCAAGAGTAGCTATTTCAAAGTTTTAAAAGGTGGCAAGTATATGAGTTATTTGTGTTATATGGTAATGGGCAGAAGGCAACAAAAGACTTAATATTAGGACGGGCATTTGGGTCTTTCAAATGAAAGACTTCGCTCTTTCTAAAGTGCTATTAGAACACTTTAGGGAGGAAAGTAATATAATCGAACTGTAGCACCAGCAGGGCTGGATTTTAGAAGCACAATATTTTTTAGGGAGAAAAAAAATATTAGTGTAGATGAATAGGAAAATTTGGCAAATAAAATAATTTTTCAAAAACAAATTTAATAGAGAGGAATAAATCTGGGTAGCAATATTACATAAATATCAAGGATGAGGAGTTTGAGGTAGGAGTTATCTTCAGAGGTTTATACTTAGAGCTAGACAGATTAATTGATAGACAACATTTAGAAAATTATCTTTTAAGTATATAGTTTAAGGAAAATAACTGGGAGAATCATGCCCACTGCCCTAATGTGTTATATAGTACTGAAACACAGCTTGTGAGTATATGTCTGAGTGTGGCTGCATTTCAAATAAGTTCTTGCCTCAAAACATGATTATATAAACAATGAAAATAACAGATATCATAGTTATTAGGCCTGGCCTCGCCCATCAGCATTATGGAGTGTTCTGCTAAATGTGGTATCTATAAGTACGTTCCATTGGTAATTATACTATGCAGGATCAAGAACTTTGTAGAATGAGGAAAGACTATTGCTTAAGTGCGGTACCAGTAATATTTTTCATTTTACCTGAACATATTTAAATTTTGTTTATTGCACATGGCAAGTGTTGTAATTTTGCAGTGTGGCACTAAAAGAGATATAGAACCTGTAGCCATTACATACATTTTTTATAACACATAGTTTGGTCTAATTATTATATAAACTAAGTTCAAGTAATTAACTGTTTATAAACTCAACAGCGTGCTGATTTATTTAAAACATAATAATTTTAAATTTCTATTAGAAGTCATCTATTTTCTAAGGTCCTTTAAAGAGCTAATTTATTTCCATGGGCCCAATTATTTCCATTAGGAAATGATACAGTGATAGTTGGGATAACTATCTTAATAAAATGATAATTTTAAATTACTCTACTTAGAATTGCATAGAGAGGTATATGAGAATAGTGGAAACATAATTTCTTTCGCCACTTCAAAACAATTCTTGGAGAGAGCAAGATGGCGGCATGAGAGGAGAACCCAGACATCTACCTGGGAAGGGACTTACGAACAAAAAGGAACCCACAGGGGAAACCCTGAGAAGCACCCTCAACTGAGAGAACCACACAACGCAGAACAACACACAAAGGTTAGAGGAAAAAGGGGAGAGTGGGAGAGGGAGGGAGAAGGAGCAGTTTGGAGACAGGAACGGAGCGCGGGAGCGCGGCCCGGGGCTGGCAAAAACAAAGGGGGATTGGGGGACTACAGCCAAAGTGGAGCTAGACCCAGGGCGGGCTGGAAGCCGAGACCTAGGGAGCGTGGAAGCCCCACAGGACTGTGGGCAATTTAACATCCCAACTCAAGGGGCGACACGCGGTGCCCTAATCAGATCACAGAGCCTAAAGTGGCACAGGGACTGTGGAGCAGGGCGGCGGCACTTCCCGGCGGGCGGGGTGAGAGCAGGGCACCAGCCCGCAGCAGCTCGGCACCCCTGATTCACACAGGAGACACAGCTGAGCTCCAAAGGTTGTCTGTGAGGGA
>PVKE010053101.1:0-10145 GCA_004027555.1 Craseonycteris thonglongyai
CGCCCCGACCCAGGTGGACCCGTATGCTGAACTGGGGTGTGCCCCCAGTTCAGTTCTTGCTGGAGCCTATGTGGGAGGCCCCCGGCCTAGTTCCTTTCCTGCCCTGCGCAGCCCCGCGCCCACCTGTGGAGTGAAACTATATGGAAAACTAATGCTGTCAACTATGGAGACTGCTCTGGGCCCTCCCCCTTCTCTCTGTTTCTCTCTGTCTGCCTCTCTGTCAAACAATAAAAATAAATCTTTAAAAAACAAGTACTAGTTCTTTCTACCAGAAAATTGTCTCTTTTCATGCAAAGAAAGAAAGAAAGAGAGAGAGAGAGAAAAGAAAAGAAAAGAAAAGGAAGGAAGGAAGGAAAAAGAAAAGAAAGAAAGGAAAAGAAAGAAAGAAAGTCAGTCTGGTTTTAGAGGAACACTGTCAGCAGATAACATTAATTGGATCATTTCTTATTAGTAATTGCATATTTTTGGTCAAAAACACAAGTACCATATGAAGTAAATATTTAAAATGTATTTTTAAAATTTTCTAGCCAGTGTTTTAAATAAAACATTTTATAAATGTTTTAAATTAGAGCTAGATTTATATTTAGACTGTCAAAGCAAAATTGTCTCTTTCATTGTGGTTGTTTCTAAATCTGTGTGAATTTAGGATTGCCATTTTGAAGAAGTTCTGGCCTGTTTTTAAGATCAGTTTTCTAAGTCATGATGTTTTGCTATAGTTGTGTTTAGAGCAACCTGGAGCTTATAAACACTTCATATGGGAAACACTTTGTGATAGATTTTAGGTTGGTTAGATGTTCAGTCTACTTTGTCTCTGTCTTGCAGATGTCTCCTAAACCAATCATAACGAGCACCTACTCCAAAATTATTGCTCCATTCATTACATCCACTACTCCTTAAAATTGGGATCTAAAAGGAAAGTAATCAAAGTAAATGAAATGTGATTTCTCTGTCAGTTTGTTAGAAAGCTGGAATCATCTCAGAAATACACTGCTCTGCACAGCAGAGAGGGCAGGCCAAGTGTAAATTAGCAGGGTTTGAAGCAAGACTAGTGGCTTGCAACCACAGGTTCTTAGTAACAAGTAGCTAATGTGTTAACATTTTTTGAAACATAAAGTTGCAGTACCCCATCCTTTGTGCTCTGCCCCCTCATGCTTGATATCTAGCTGCCAAAAATTTTACTGTCTACCTATCCCTCCCTCTGTTCCTCTTGCCCTGTATCTGCATGCACGCACGCACGCACACACACAAACAACTTGCACCTCATTAGTTGTATGATAGTTTTTTTTATCTTCTGTAATAAATTGTAAGCATATATCTTTGTTTGGCATTATGTTTTCACCACCTTCTTGCTAAAAGAAGGATATTATCAACGGATAAGTTTGGGAGTTTAGGGTAGTTTGGAGGTTTTGATTGTCTCAATTTTCTCACTTTAAGCAGTTTAAAGTGTGGATATGACAAGTAGGAATAGATTTAGAATCACACAACATTAATCTCTGCTCATTCATGTGCAAAAATGAGGTCTCATACTGTACTTTTATAAAAGTATATGAGAGAAAATGAATTTTCTGTTGCCTTTATTTAAAGATCAATTCCATGATTTTCAAAAGCAGCATTTTATTTCTTAGAAAGTTTTGCACCATTGTTATTATTATAACGGGGAGTTAACTAACTTGAAAAGAAAGTAGTTCTCAAATTTCTTTTCTACCCATGATTATGACTGAGATATTGAGACAGGAAGAATAAAACTCCATTATAATTGCCATTTAGATTTTGTCATAGCTAATCTTATTAGACCATCTTTTATCATTATCTCATATGAGTTAAGTTTCAACATCTCTATCACTAGTAAGCTTTACATTATAGCTTCCGTAAGGGTTCCAGAATAAATAGTTTTGTGTTGATAAAGTCTTATTTTAAGTGTAAAGTTTTTTTAAATTAGCCCCAATGGAATGTGATACATGGGAATCAAGTTTTAATGATCTCAATGGGGAAGCAATACTTTTAAGATAGAAGATACAACTCAAATGCAGATCCCTGTGGGTTTCTAAATTTAGATTGCTGCACTTGACAGATGCTTTGGAATTAAATTTGCATTAGAATTGAATACTTCAAAATGCAACTGCTTCCAGCAAATTCAGACCCCAAAACCTGCACTCTCCACTATCAAATGACTTAAGAAAATAAAATAAAATTTCAGCAAAAGTTGTTTGAGTCTATGAAGCATAGTCTCGCCAAAATACTTTACATTCCACTCCCCATCAAACTTTTTAAATCCAAAGATGACTGTTGAAAGTAAAACCTACTCTTCTTCACGTGGAAATATTTTCTTGGAAATTGATGATAGTCTTTGATAGTCTCTGTAGAGCATGAATGTCTCGACTTCTTAAAATATTACAATTCAGTACTTAGCAAACCCATTGAGAAGATTCTTTTAGCTCCCTGTTTCATGCTGGAATCTACTGTGGGAAATTTAAGGATTATTAAGCATTATTTTTACCCAAAGGGAACAGAACATCTAAATGTATGAAGACTATTTAAATATAAGAGTATAAACACAGCATGGGACAAATGGCTACTATAGGCCACAATGTTTGTTTCTGGAGAGCTCTCAAGCACGTGTAGTGTTTCAGCTAAATGGCCATTAACATGTTTTCCAACACTGAATGTCTCTCCATCAAGGAAATATCATTTCTTGTTTAGTATTCTTGTATGTCTTTTTCTCAGAATAAGACTATTATTCTTTTACTCACTAAAAATATATGTTGAGTAAATTTTTTAAAAATACAAATGAAAAAAACACTTTGTCACTGAGGAAGTTACTGACACAGTTTCACTGGCTTGGCTAGCTCTAGCTCCCTGTTATCTAGGAAGTTAGGGAATGCTTTCTAAAGGAGATTAGCATTGTGTTAGTACAGGGACAGCTATGTGAAGTCCTCACTCTCTTGGTTTTGACATTTCCTGAGACATTAAGATAGGGAGAATAGAAGATGTTACCATTTGGGGTGACATGGGGTTGGGGTCACTGAATTCAGTTTTGGATGTGTTGGTTTTGAGTTGACTATGAAGTGTCCAAGAATATAGGTCTTGAAGGGAACTAAAGAAGTTATGGAGCACTTTACATGAGGCATGATTTTAGCTTTGGAAGAATACAAGATCACACAGTTTTAGTGTTAAATAAGAACATTAGAGGGGAAGCCGGGATGGCTCTGCTGGTTAAGCGCTTGCTTTGCAACCCCCGGGGACAGAGGATTGAATTCCAGCCCAGTCCCATGGAGCCATGTCATGAACTGGGGTTTACTTCCCCAGTTTGGTTTTTACCCCCCGGGTTGGCCCCTGTCTCGAGGAGGCATGCCTCCCCTGAGGGAGGCCCCCAGCCCAGTTCCCACCCTGCATGGCCCCCTGCCCACATGCTTCACAAACTGATGATGTGCAGCTATAATGACTGTTCTGGTCCCTCCCCCTTCTCTCTGTCTCTGTCAAAAACAATAAAATACCTTTTTAAAAAATGACAGCAATGTTATAGAAATCACTAAAGGGTAAGTTTTAGGAAAAAGAGCGCTTACCATGTAAAATGGTGCGTAAGTCATGCAAGGCATTGGGTGTTTATTGCTATTGTGGCGGGGGTGGTGAATCCTGATGGTCATGACTATTACTTGTAAGAGAAGTCTCTAAGTACAGAAGACAGAATTCTGTGTTGCATTATTAAGAGACCTGAAGTGTATTCTAGTACAGTGCTTTCTAACTTGTCACAGAATTTTTGTGAGCCACAGTTTTCTCATTTATCAAATGTGATCATATTACCTATACTCCCTTCTTTAGAAAGTTGCATAAAAATCACATGAAATAAAGTATACGAATGTTGTAAACAAAACAGAAAGAGACTCATAGATACAGAGAACAAAAACCTATGGCTGCCAGAGGGGAGGCAGGTCGGGGAGCTGGGTGAAAAAGGTGAAGGGCATAAGAAATACACGTTGGTGGTTACACAACAGTCATTGGGAAGTAAAGCACAGCCTAGAGAATATAGTCAGTAATGTTGCAACAACTATGGACAGTGCCAGGTGGCGACTAGACTAATCGAGGGATCACTTTGTAAGTCACATAAATACCTAACCACTATGCTATACACCTGAAACTAAACTAAACTAAACTAAAATGTCAACTGTAGGTGAAAAAAAAAATTAAAAAATACCTATCAACATTTTGGAAGTCTACAATGTTAATGCATGTTTATTAAGACTGTGCTAAAAACCACTGTAATTTAATATAAAATAAATTTACCATTTAGTACACTAAATTTTATTTTAGAAACAGTAATTATAACTCAATGTAATGATAAACACAGAATAGAAAAGTAGTGTTCTGCTTTCTGTAATTTACTGCATTTTCAGTGACATGACATGAAATCACTGTACCTTTCTAGTCAGTCCTTTAATCATAACTATATTTACAATTTTACTGTTTATATATAATCTATGGAAAGATGTCATCAGGCTACTAGCTCTATTAAGTATTGCTTCAATACAAGTAACTTAAAGGAAACAGACTGAGAGTAAGGGAATGGACATATTTAGATTTTCCTAAGAAATAGATTACTTTCAAGCAGCTTTTATGTCCAGTTTGGTTTCTACTCTGCTATAGAACTATATTTTACTAAAAAGCATTTTGAGTGAATGTCATACAATGAGTAAAATGCATCAGAAATACTACTCTGAATTACAGAAAATAGATGTGCTCTAGACAATATTAAAAAAAAAATAAAGAAAAGAATATGCATGACTTTTAATTGGGAAGAAATTTTTAGATCTTTGGCTACAAATGTTGCCAAATATCAGTTGGTCATGGCATGGTTTCAGGCGGATGTCTCTTATGGAAATTGTCCATTTGTCTCCTTCAGCAGTTAGAGTACATGGGTGGGGGTGGAACTTGGAAACGGATTTCTTCACATAATTTACAGGCCTGAGGAAATAGTCTTTGCCAACAACAACAAAAAGGGGTGGAGGGAAGGGTGGGGGAGTCACATAGATGAAAAATAGATCTGTTTGTTGTATATTTCCTTGTCATTGCTCAAATCATACTGAAGAGATAACAAGACACAAGACAGCAATATAGTTCATAGTTACTGTGCATTTACTATGTTTACATGGTAGGTTGAATGCTTTGCATCTGAAACACAGTCATTGAATCTCCATAATACTCTTATGAGCTATTATAGCAGGCCCGCAAATGTTTTGTTCAATGTCATTTCATTATAATGATGAGTTACATAGGAGCTTAACTCTTGTTTTTATCGTCAGCCTGTGGTAAAATTGTTTCCTCTATATGTTAAGTGAGGGCTGGCTGGACTTACTAGGAGTTGACAAATGGAGAATCCAGGACACGGAAACATTACATAACTCCCTCAAGGTGACCTGCTGGGAAACAGAAAAGCAGGTATTAGATTCAAGATCTCTCCAAATCCAGCCATATATTGTCGTAAAACCACTTATCATATGAAGAATAAACCAGATTTTAGTTTTATAAACTCTGGTAAATTCAGTCTACAAATCATCAGACCTTTGGAGAGGTAGTTCTTTCTACATTGCTTAGTATAGGCTCTGCAGTACAGAGAAGAATGATGTGCATTCTCCATGATTTAAGTAAGCAGTGACATGCTGCTTGCTATATGCCAGGTCCTGTTCTAAACACTCTGCCCACCAAATCCGTGGGTACGCACTCTGTGTGTTCCCACTTGGCAGGTAAGGACACAGATTAGAGATTGCTTCCTGGACTCTAGTGGAGGATGTGGTTGTCATTCAGACCCAGGCAGTCGGCTCCAGAGTGTGTGAGTCACTGTGCTGTGTTTGTTCTCACACAAGGCAGGAGGGAAATCCCAAGCACACATTGTTTTAAAAGGCATATATGAAATTATCGTGTATTTAAGAGCTAAATTCTGAGACAGTGACTTTTATGAATTCAGGGGCTAAATTATAGTTTAGAGACCTGATTAACAAGTATGGACTGGAGTAGTTAGAAAAAGCCTCATGGATGAGTTGGGTCCAGAAGTTGGGATAGAGTTTGTACAGAGCAAGAGGCATGGAATTTCCTTCAAGTTCATTCAAGTGATGAATGTAATGCTGTAAACATAAGAATCAGTTTTGCAAACAGTATATTATGGTCACCTGAATTTTAAACATTATATTTTAATAACTTATCGAGAAGGGTAGGAAGAGTCTAGTTTATTCCTCTAAAGGAAAAGAAGTTTAATGTTAGGAAAGTAAGGCTTTAAAAAGTAAAAAAGTAGAGTTTTGGATAGGGATTAATGTGATGAAACAGGGTTTGCATAACTTGAATTTGGAATTGTATGCTGAAGCCATGAGAATAGCAGGACATGGAGTTATACAATTCTAAAATCCAGGAATTAGGCAGAAAAGGAAGGGGTTAGAGTGATGATGTTGGGAATGAAGTGGACTTGAACTCCTATGAGAAAGTCTGCGAGAACAATGATTGAATTGTTATCAGTAGCTGACTGGATGTGAAGGATAAAGAAGTAATATATGTTATAGAAATATTTCTGGATTTATGTTTCTCTCTTCCTTCCCTCCCACCTTCTTCCTCTCTTTCTCTCTCTCCCTCTTTCCCTTCTTCCATCCCTCCATCCCTGTCTCTCTCTCTCTCTCTCTCTCTCTCTCTCTCTCTCTCTCTCTCTCTCTCTCTCTCTCTCTCTCCCTGACTCTGTCTCTTTTTCCCAGGATCTTTTCACCTCTCCCTTATATTAGTTATTGTGATTAGGGACCACAAGTTAGGAATTACTGTTTTTATATAAGAACTTGAGGTTTTCAAAGAGTTTGGAAAAACTTTTGGGGGAAAGGGTATTTTATTTTCTCAGTAATATATGGCTGTTCTATTTAAATAAATGTGGCTATTCTCTTTTGGTTCATACATGGAATTTTTAAGGGCTTCTAATCAATAACAAATTTATAACAAATATAACTAAGACTACCAATCTGTTTTCTTATCCAGTG
This sequence comes from Craseonycteris thonglongyai, assembly GCA_004027555.1. NCBI lineage: Eukaryota > Metazoa > Chordata > Mammalia > Chiroptera > Craseonycteridae > Craseonycteris > Craseonycteris thonglongyai. Next base: position 7,005 of record PVKE010053101.1, read on the forward strand.
TTAACTCTTAAGACCCTACTGTGTTCTAGCACCCACCGAGAAGAGGAGAGGGTTTATGATTCCCTACAAGTAGCAGTATGCTGGAATTTGATGGGAAAGAAGTAGTAGTGTAGTGAGTGAAATTGTACATTCTGGGATACATCCAGAATCTTTTTCTGAAGGAATGAGATACTTTGGGGGTACCTTAAATCTTCAGATCTGATTCACTTATAAAAGAAACTAGATGCTTTCCCAAGTCACTTGTTTATTGGCCTCTTTTTGTACATTAATTTTGTGCTATAGCTGATTTCTTTTTCAATTAAAAACAGATATACATGGTATGCTTGTTTTTCTTTTTAAAATTCTTATCTCATAAAAAAAATAGTAACTTATAATCTACCTAAGCTAGGATTTGTATTATGGACCATATGATATGTGAAGTGATTCTTTTTGGAAATCATTCTTTTTAATTGAATCAGAGAGGTCCCATGTATATTGAGTGACTTTATAGGGTTGTGGCCATAAAAACTGCTTATGTGGCATCAGAAGTACTAGTGCTTCTAAGTTGGGAGCTAGAAAAAATTTGACATCTAGAAAGATCCATGTTCTATAAAGGACTAAGAAGATACCATAATTTCAAGGGAGAGGGAAGCCCAAAAGAGTAGCATGGAGACAGAATTTCTGGCCGGTGGGGAAGCCGGGATGGCTCAGTGGGTTGAGCACTCACTTTGCAGCACCAGAGACCGAGGATCGAATCCTGTCCCGGCCCGTGCGGAACCATGTGCTGAACTGGGAGCTCCCCCAGTCCCAGTTCAGTTCTCTCTCTCTCTCTCTCTCTCTCTCTCTCTCTCTCTCTCTCTCTCTCTCTCTCTCTCTCTCTCTCTCTCTCTCCTCTGTCAAAAATAAATAAATAAATAATATATATATATTTTTTTAAAAAAAGGAATTTCTGGCCGGAATCTCAGTAATTATAAAGCAAAGATCCCACTGCAAGGGTCTGAGGAGCCAAAATGTGAACTTACGTACAAAAGGAGCATGCAGAGCATAAAACTGGTTTCCTGACAGGCTAGAGTTGAACGCAAACCTGGACAGGGTCTGGACGGCAGGTATGGGGGACACAGCTGGCATGAACTTTGCACTGAACTAGATTCCTTTGGAGCAAAGGATTGTAATAAGCTTTCTGCCTAGGGTGAGGTGGGGGAAGAGGAAATATACGAGGAAGTGTCAAGTGCCCAAAGTTGAGGGACCAAGCAGTACTGGAAAAGTTTGGGAAAGTCTTTTAATGCATAACATTGGTTTTGCTACACACTGAGTCATATACGACGTCCCCTAATATGTGGAGCTTCATTTTGTTCCTTAAGTGGTGAATACATTTGCTAGTTATTTTTAACATTTTAAAGAGCAGATGGAAACTTAGCTGTGGCTGGTTTTTGACGTTCTTTAAAATCCTCAACTTTATCATAGAACTTCATATTTCAAAGTTGTTTTAGTTCTTCACTGCTCCTTAGTATATATTCCTCTTAAGACTTCCTCCTGAGTTCCTTAATGTAGGTTCCAAGACTTAGTTAATAAACTGAGTTATATATGATGATGGTTAAAATGAAGTTTATCAAATATACACTTGGAGATGGAAAAATTTTTTTTCTGAGCCTTTTTTCTCTTTGACCTGTGAGTGGTTTGCATCAACTTTGGACATATGACGATTTCTTAGTGGCAAAATTTGAAAGATATATGAATTTGAACAAAAATCTAAATGAAAAAGATACAATGGGAAGGTGTAGTAGAATTTGTTTGTCTTAAGCAATATATAATATCTATCTCAATGGGAAGGTGTAGTACAATTTGTCTTAAGCAATATATAATATCTATCTCACACTTGGTTGTAATTTAATGCTTTTAAAAATGATTTTCCTATTTCTAAACCAACAATAGTATAAATGCATTTCTCCACCTTGTTCAAAATCAGATTAATCACTAAGCTCACCCAGTATTTTCTAAATTGCTTACTGTGCTTCCATTAGATTAGAATATGCAAGCATTGTTTGTTAGACCATGTTTAATTCTGTCCAACTTCATTGCAAGTGGGGAGACCATCTCTGTCTGGTTGTTGCATATCACTAGTTCCAAGTATGTAGTAGACCCTCAATAACTTATGAAGAAATGGATGAATTGATGTAATATGAATTTCACTGAATACTAGTTTTATGTTTGTTTTCCTTGCTTGTATTAAAACATGTCTTTTAAGTCTCTTAGTGAGAAAAAATGTTATTTTTAATTTAAATATTTGCCTATAAAGTATCATTTAAAAATATTTTTCTATGGAATTGAATATTAATAGATTGCACCAGAGGAGAGTTTTCGCAGTATGTTATTCAGAAATTATTTTAAAGTCACAAACTTTCTATAAAGAACCCATTTGAGGGGAAGCCGGGATGGCTCAGTGGGTTAAGCGCTCACTTTGCAGCACCGGGGACCAAGGATCGAGTCCTGGCCCCAGCCTGTGCGGAACCATGTGCTGAACTGGAAGCTCCTCCAGTTCAGTTCTCTCTCTGTCTCTGTCTCTGTATCTCTCTCTCTCTCTCTGTCAAAAATAAAAATAAATAAATAAAAATATATTAAAAAAAAAAAAGAACCCATTTGAGTATGACAGTGCGATTAAAAGAATATTAGTTGTGGCAGTATGTATATCATAGTGACTGTTGGGGTTTGTTCAGTACCTTTGTGTGTTTGTGTTAGGATCAATGATGAGATTGCTCCTGGGAATTTTTGCTTCCGGGTAGTCATTCCACACTCATACACTGTGTTACAAGGACTGTTTCTATTTTTAAACTTTTTTCTTTTTTTTTTTTTTTTTAAAAATATATTTTTATTTATTTATTTTTAACAGAGAGAGATACAGAGACAGAGACAGAGAGAGAACTGAACTGGGGGAGCTCCCAGTTTAGCATATGGTTCCGCACGGGCCGGGGCCGGGATTTGATCCCTGGTCCCTGGCGCTGCAAAGTGAGCGCTTAACCCACTGAGCCATCCCGGCTTCCCCAACTTTTTTCTTATGCTAATTATAATTGTGAACATCTTTTTTTTCTTTTTTCTGTATAAGTAGGGTTTTTCCCCAAACCAAGGGATTATGTTTAATATTGAATTCTTCTTTCTAAAATATTC
>PVKE010053102.1:0-10144 GCA_004027555.1 Craseonycteris thonglongyai
CAGACACACATAGCAGCTAATCTGGTAACCGAAAAAAGAGCTAAAGGAGTGAGAAAACTGGGCTGGAAGGTGTCATAACCAAGAGCCATAAATGCACATCTTATTTCCTCCTTACACCACCCTTACCTTTTGGGGCTGATCCTGGTGGGGACACTCAGGGTTGCTGAGACACACAAGTGCTGCTTAATTTGGCTATAGGGGAAGAATTGTGGTTTCCTAGGCTCAGTGCCCCTATGGTCACCACATTCTTTCATGGAGGTTGTGCACTAAGACCAAAGTCACCTGATCACAAAGGAGAATCCCACCTCCAAATAAATCTCCAACCATGAGAAGAAGAAATAGCACAAGAAGTAAAAATGCTTCAGTTAAAGAGGAAAAAGTAAAATGCTCCAGTGATACTTAGTGGAAAGCAAAATAAAGACATGTTTATAACTACTTGCTTCAGAATGCATGCTTGTAGATAAATGGCCAGGAATAAAAACACACTATTTGCTATGAATAACCAAGAGATCAAATCTTCTCAGAAACAAAATAATAAGTCTCTAGAAAATAAAGTGATGGAAATATGTAGCATAACTGACAGAGATTTCAAGATTGCAGTTTGGAAAAAAAAAAGTCAACATGATACAAGAAAACTCAAGTAGTTTAATTAACTCAGAAATAAATCAATAACAAAATGAATATTTTACCAAAAATATTGAAATTAAAAGTAAAAACCAAATAGAAATTCTGAAGACAAAGAACTCAATAAAAGAGATGAAGAATGAAATAGCTAGCTTAGGAAACAGAGGTGACCAGATAAATAAAAGAATTAGTGTTCTTAAATATAAAGATATGAAATAAACAAAGACATAAAAAAGAAAAGGATTTGGGAGTAAGAAACAAAGTAAAACAAAACAAACAAACAAACAACAACAAGAAAAACCCCACAAACTCCATAAAAACTAACTGACTTTATCAGAAAGACCAATATAAGAATAATGGGTATACCACAAGGAGGAGAGAGAAAGAAAGGCACAAAAAGTTTATTCTGAGAAATAGTTGATAAGAATGTCCCAAACCTATAAAAAGAACTGGATTCTCAAATCTAAGAAGCAAACAGAATTGTTAATTACCTCAACCCTAACAGGTCTGAGGTACATCATATTGAAGCTGTCAAAATTAATGACAAAAAAAAAAAAAATGCCAGGGAAAAGAAGACTGTAACCTATAAAGAAAATCTCACTAGATTTTTATTAGAAATATCAGCAAGCTCTACAAACCAGTATGAAATTGAACCAAATATTCAAACTATTGAAAGAGATAAATTACCAGCCAAGAACAATATACCCATCAAATTTATTTTTAGTTATAAAAAAGAAATAAAGATTTAAAGGCTGAAAAAATTCTCCACCAGAAGCCCGGCATTACAGGAAATAGTGAAAATAACTATTCAACCTGAAACAAAAAGTGAAAACAATATAAAACTTTGAACATGATTAGTAAAACACAGACAGAAGTACAAACTGGCAACCCCTAGACAGAATAAAACACTACACATATAAACATATCATACAAAGTAAAAAAGATTTAAAAAATATAGAAAAAGATAAAGAGAAAAAGACAACATCCTACTCCAACTGATAAATCAACTATCAGCATAAATAAGGATAATTTGTGAAAACAAAAATGTAAAAGAAGAGGTAAAGGTCTAAATTTACAAAGAAAAAGAAAAATAAGAATCATGATTAAGAATAAGAACTACTGTATATATCAAACCTTTTTATAAACTTAATAATAACCACTCACAATAAAAATCCAGAACTGATACACATTTCATTAAAAAAAAAAAAAGGAAACAAAGAAAAAACTATAGCATACAACCAAACTAAAATAACTAATAGAAACAAAATGGCATAGAAACAATGAAGACACCAAGCTACCAGAAAACAGAAGATAAAATAGCTATAATTTTTTTTTCAAATATGAATAACCAACTTAAATATAAATAAACTAAACTCACCAATAAAAATACAGGGGAAGCCGGGATGGCTCAGTGGGTTAAGCGCTCACTTTGCAGCGCCAGGGACCGAAGATCGAATCCCGGCTCCGGCCCGTGCGGAATCACATGCTGAACTGGGAGCTCCCCCAGCTCAGTTCTCTCTCTCTCTCTCTCTCTCTCTCTCTCTCTCTCTCTCTCTCTCTCTCTCTCTCTCTCTCTGTCAAAAATAAATAAATAAATAAATAAATGTTAAAAAAACACCTAGTAGCAGCTTAAATATAAAAACAAAAGCATCTATTACCTCCAAGAGACACATCTCAGCTACAGGGACAAGTACAGACTCAAAGTGAAAGGGTGGGAAATGATACTCCAAGCAAATGGCACTCAGAGATAAGTGGTTGTAGCCATACTTATATTTGAGGAAAGTAGACCTTAGGATAAATAAGATAACAGAAAAAAAACGTGAACACTTTCTAATGATAAAAGGGGGCAATGAAACAAGACATGGCACTTATTAACATATATGCTCAAAATTAGGAAGTGCCAAAATGTACAAAGCAACTACTCACAGAACTAAAGGGAGAAAAGTGACAAAAATGCAATTATAGTAGGGGACATAAACACCTAATTGATAGCAATAGATAGATAATTACACAGAACATCAATAAAGAAATATCAGCTTTAAATGATACATTACATCAAATGAACATAATTGACATTTTTGAAACACTTCACTCTAGAATGCAAAATTACACATTCTTTTCTATGTCACAAGGAACATTCTCAAAGATAGACCATATGCTCAGACACAAAACTGGCATCAACCGACAAAATAAGATTGAAATCATACCAAGTATATTCTCTAATGACAAAACCAAAGCTTTGGATTTGGAGATAAACTGGAAAAAAAAAAACGAAAGAAAAGGAAAAAAGATAAACCACAGGTGTGTGGAGAACAAACAACATACTATGCTATTAAAGAATAATTACATCAAAGAAGAAAAAAAAAGAGATCAAAAGATATATAGAAACAAATGAGAATAAAATCACCTTACATTAAAACTATTGAGATGTAGTCAAAGTAATATTAAGACATAAATTTTATTATTACTAGTCTACTTTGAGAAACAAAAAGATTCCAAATAAACAACCTAACACTACATCTTAAAGAACTGGAATCAAAAGTACAAATATAATGTAAAGTCAGCAGAAGACTGAAATAATAAAATTTATAGCAGAACTAAATGAAATAGAGAACTGAAATAAAAGAATAGAAAAAAGTTAATATGGCAAAAGGGTGGTTTTTTGAAAAAAAAAAAGTAATAAAAATGACAACCCCCTGGCAACATTCACTAATAAAAAAAGAGAAAAGACACTAATATACAAAATCAGAAATGACAACAGTTATGACAAATGTCACCTAAATAAAAGAAATCATACAAGAATAGAGTGAAAGACTATGTCACCAAATTCAAACCTAGAAAAAATGGACAAGTTCTAGGAAATATATAAGCTTCCTAAACTAAATTACAGGGAACTGGACAATTTAAATAAACTGATCAAAAGTAAGAAAATTGAAACAATCATACAAAACCTCACCAAAAGCAAAAGTCCAGGACCAGATGACTTTACTAGTAAATTCTACCAAGCACTCAAAGATGATTTATTGCCTCTCTCCTTCACACTTTTCCAAAATATTAAAAAAGAAAATACTTTCTCACTTATTTTATGAGGCCAACATTACCTTGATAACAGAACATGGTAAGGACAACACACACACAAAAAGAAAACTACAGACCCATATATCTAATAAATACAGATGCAAAATTCTAAAACAAAATACTAGCAAATAGAATATAGCAATAAATTTAAAAGATTATATATCACAATCAATTGGGCTTCATTCCAAAGACACAAGAATGGTTTAACATATGCAAGTCAATCAATGTGATACACCAAATAAACAAAATAAAAGATAAAAATTATATAATTACATCAATTGATACAGAAAAGATATTTGACAAGTTACAACATCTATTTATGATTAAAACACTTAATACAATGTGTAGAATAAAATTATCTCAAAATAATAAAGGCCATATATGACAAATTCTTAATTAATACTATACTGAATTGTGAAAAACTGAAAGCACTTTTTTTCTAACATCAGGAACAAGACAGGGATGCCCCTGTCACCACAGTTATTGAATGTAGAATTAGAAGTCCAGGCCTGAGCAATCAATCAAGTGAGAAAAATAGGAGGGATTCAAATTAGGAATGTAATTATTAAATTGTCACTTTTTGCAAATGATATGATTATTTATATAGAAAATTCTGAAGACAAATAAAATTATTATTATAGAAACAATAAATGAATACAGCAAAGTTGTAGGATATAAAATCACTGCACAAAAAATGATTGCATTCTTATATACTAACATTAAAACTTCAGAAAAGGAAATAAAAAAAAAACAACCTTTTGCAATGGCAGTAAAAAATAAAATAAAATACCTAGAAATAAACTTAAATAATGTGACATCCCTATATAATGAAAACTTTAAGACATTATTAAAATAAATTTAAAAAGACACAAATAAATGCAAAGATATTTTGTGTTAATGGATTGGAAGAAGCAACATAGTTAAAACGGCCATATTACCCACAGCAATGTACAGATTTAATGCATTCCGCATCAAAATTCCAACAGAATAAAAAAAGAACAAAAAATAATAAAATTTGCTTCAAATCACAAAAGACCCCAAATAGCCAAAACAATGGTAAACAAATAATAAACAAACAAACAAGGCTAAATTTATTGCACTCTCTGACTTCAATTTATACTACAAAGGGATAATAATCAAATCATTATGGTTTTATTAGAAAAACAGACACACAGACAAATGGAAAAGAATTAAAACCTAGAAATAAACCCACAAATATATGGGCAGGTAATTTCTGGCAAATAAACCAAAAACATAAAATGAAGAAAATAATGCTTTTTCAATAAATGGTACAAAATTTTTGAAAGTGTTGCTCATAGGTACACATCTAAACTACACTGTGTTGCCATCTATCAAAATTAACTCAAATTGGAACAAAAACTTAAACATAGGACCTGGACAATAATTTACATAGAAATGAACATGGATACTAAATTCATAGAATATGGGTTCAGGGAGAAATTTATAAATTTACCTCAAAAGCAAAGGAAGTTAAAGTAAAAACAAATGAATAAGATTATATCGAACTACAGAGCTTCTGCACAGGAGAATACATCATCAACAAAACAAAGAGACAAAAATAAAGTTTACTCAGAGAACTCAAATAAACTTGGCAAAGTACAGAGAGGTAGCTAAGTGATCTCAGAAAGGAAATCTTGTGGGTAAAAATACTGCAATAAAGAAATTGAAACTATAAAAGAGAACAAAACAGAAATTCTGGAGATAAACAATGCAATAAAAAAAATGAAAAATGAAATAGCTATCATAGAAAGCAAGACCTACTGATGAACAAAAATTTTGTGATATAAAAGACAGAAATATGGAAGTATCAGAAAAAGAAGAGAGATTTGAGAGTCACAAGAAATGAAAATAAACATACAAGAAATTTCTGACACTATTAGAGGGACAACGTAAGAATTAAAGGAGTATCAGAAGAGGCAGAGAAGAAAACTACAGAGAGCTTATTCTAACAAAGAGTATGAGAACTTTGCAAACCTATGGAAAGAACTGGAACCCCAAATTCAAGAGGTAAACAGAATCTTCAGCTACCTGAATTCTATCACATCTAAAGTACATACTACTAAAGATGTCAAAATTTAGAAACATGCAAAGAATCCTCAAGGTAGCCAGAAAAAAGAAGGATCATAATCTTTCAAGGGAAGCCCACCAGGTTCTCATTACACTTTGCAGCAGAAAATATAAAAGGCAGGAGGGAATGGAATCAAATATTAAAAGAGAGAAATACCAGTCAAGGACAATTTATCCAGCAATGACATATTTTAGACATGAACAAAGAATAGTAAACTTTTCAGAAACACAGAAGCTGAGAGAATTCTCTAGCATAAGGCCAGCATTTTAGGAAATAGTGAAGAGGGACACTTGACTGGAAATATCAAGTCAAAATAAATGAAAGTCGAAAGAACTAAAACAATAAAATGGAGGAGATAGAGGTCTACATTTCTGAAGAAAAATGGAGAGAAGAAGCATGCTTAAAAAAGGAGCCACCACATATATGAAACCTTATTCATAAATGTCATGATAACTACACACACACAAAATTGAGACACTGAGCTACCAAAAAGCAGAGATAAAATGTCCATAGGCAATTCTCATATAGCAATCAATACCTTAAATGTAAATGAACTAAACTCACCAATGAAAAGGCAGAGTAGCAGACTCCATTACAAAACAAAATCCATCCGTGTGCTGTCTCCAAAAGACATACTTCAGCTAAAAAAAAAAAAAACAGACTCAAAGTGATAGGGTAGAAAACAATACCTCAAGCAAATGGCATCCAGAGCAAAACAGGAATAGTCCTACTTATATCTGATGAAATAGACTTCAGGATAAAAACGTTAATAAAAGACAAAGATGCACATTACATGATAATGGGGACAATACAACAATAAGACTTGACACTCATTAACATATATGCCCCTAATCAAAAAGCACCAAAATGTGCAAAGCAAGTACTAACATATCTAAAAGGAGAAACTGACAAAACACAATTGTGGTAGGAGAAATAGACAACCCCTTGACAGGCACGGACAAATTATCACAATAAAAAATAAGTAAAGTAATACCAGCTTAAAACGATACATTTTAGCAACTACAATAATTGACACTTATAGGTCACACTTTGCTACAACACAAGACTACATTCTTCTCTAGTTCACACACAATATTCTCAAAGATAGACCATATACTGGAACAAAAAACTAGCCTCAGAAAATTCAAAAAGATTGAAATCTTAACAAATGCATTCTCTAACCACAAAGCTTTGAAATTGAAGGTCAGCTGCAAAAAGAAAGGAGAAAAAAATATGTACGTGTGGAGATTAAACATGTTATTAAAAAATGACTGGATCAAAGAAGAAGTAAAAGAATATGTAAAAAAACATAGAAACTAATGAAAATAAATTGCATCAAAATTAGTGGGAACAATCGCTTCTTGGCCTTTTGGCTAAGATCAAGTGTAAAATTAGTGGGAACTAGAGAAGGTGTAATAACAGAAAAAATTATATCATTATAGACCTATCTCAAGAAACAAGAAAAAGCACAAATAATCAACCTAACATCCCCTCTTGAAGAACTTGGAAGAGAACAGCAAATAAACCCTAAAGTCTGTGGAAAGAAAGAAATAAAGATTAGAGCAGAACTAAATAAAATGGAGAAAATAAAAACAATAGAAAAAATTAATGCAACAAAGAGTTGATTCTTTGAATAAAACCAAGAAAATTGACAGGTCTTGGATAGGCTTACCAAAGAACAAAGAAAAGAGACACAAATAACCAAAATTTAAAATAAAAGGGAAGTAATTACAACTGATAACATAGAAATACAAAATATCATACAAAAATACTATGAAAAGCTAACTCCAACAAATTAAACAACATAGAAGAAATGAACAAGTTTCTAGAAACATATAGTCTACCTGCACTGAACAGAACTGGATAATTTAAATAGACAAATCAATATTAAGGAAATTGAAACAAATTACAAAAAAAACTTCCCAAAGACAAAAGCCTTGCTAGACGGTGTCACCAATGAGTTTTATCAAGCATTCAGAGGAGATTTAAGGCCTATACTTTTCAAATTCTTCCAAAAATGTGAAAAAGAGGTCGAACTTCCCAACTCATTCTATGAGGCCAATATTACCCCAGTAAACATGCCTGGTAAGAATAATACTAAAAATGAAAACTATAGACCAATATCTCTGGTGTATACAGATGTAAAAATCCTAAAGAAAATTTTAACAAATAGAATACAACAATGCATTGAAAAGCTTATGCAGTGGGACCAAGTGAAATTAATTCCAGGGGCACAAGAATGGTTCAACATATACAAATCAATCAATGTGATGCAACACATTAACAAAATAAAATATTAAACCATATGATTATATCAATTGATGTACAATAAGCATTTCACAAAATATAATATCTATTTGTGATCAATACACTTAAAAACATTTACAAAAGGAAAATACCTCAACATAATAAAGGACATATAAGACAAACCTTCAGCTAATATCATACTGCATAAAGAAAAACTGAATCCTATTCTCTTAAAATGAGGAACAAGACAAAGATGCCCATCACCACTGTTATTTAATATAGTACTAGAAGATCTAGCCTGAGCAATCAGGCAAGGAAAAGAAATTCAAATTGGCAGAGAGGAAATTAAACTACTACTTTTAGCAGATGACATGATCCTTTATATAGAAAAATTTAAAGATTCTATCATAACATTATTCGAAATAAGACAAAATAAAGTAATATATTGGGATTCAAAATCTACGTACAAAAATTAATTGCATTTTTATATATCAGCAATGAAACATCAGAAAAACAAGAGAAAAACTACACCTTTTCTGACCATGACAATAAGGAAAATACCTAGGAATAAAGTTAGCAAACAATATAAAGGACTTATACACTGAAATGTATAAGACACCATTAAAAGAAATTGAAGAGAACACAAAGCAATAGAAATATGTTTCACGTTCATGAATTGGAAGGCTTAATTAACATGTTATCCAAAGCAATATACAGATTTAAAACAATTTCCATCAAAATTCCACATATATTCTATCAACAAATAGATTTTTTAAAATCATCAGACACCTAATCACCAAAGCATCCTCTGTAAAAAGAATAAGGCTAGAGGCATCATGTTCCCTGATTTCAATCTGTACTGCAAAGCATCAATAATTAAAACAGCTTAGTTTTGGCAGAAATACAGACACAGAGACCAATGGAACAGAATCAACCATAAATGAGCACACAATTATATGGACAGATAATTTTTGACAAAGAAGTAAAAAATATACAGAGGGATAAGACAGCCTTTTCAATAAATGGTGCTGGGAAAATTGGAACAAAACATATAAAAGAATAAATTAGAACTATAAACTGTCACCATATTTCAAAATGAAATCAAAATGGATTAAATACCTTCACATAAGCTCCAAAACAATAAACTGTATAGAAGCGAATATTATTATTAAACTTAGAGGCTTGGGTTCAGGGAGGATTTTATGAACTTGATTTCAAAGGCAAGTGAAGTAAAAGCAAAAGTAAATGAACGGGACTAAAGCAAACCATGAAGCTCCTGCACAGCAAATGAAACCATCAAAAAAGACAATCAATCAAATGGGAGAAAATATTTGTAAACAATGCCTTTGATAAGGGTCTGATATCTCAAGTATATAAAAACTAGTACAAATGAATATTAAAAAATAAACAATTTATTTAAAAAATGGGCAGAGGCCCTGTAAAGAGACTTTTCCATGAAGACATACAAATAGCCAACAGACATATAAAAATATGCTCAACTTTACTAACTATTAGAGAAATGCAAATCAAAACCGCAATGGGATACCACCTTATACTTGTTAGAATGGCTGTTATCAATAAGACATAAGATTATAAGTTTTGAAGAGGTTGTGGAGAAAAAGAAACCATCATACACTGCTATTGAGAATGCAAACTGGTACATCTGCTTTGAAGGATAGTATGGATGTTCCTCAAAAAATTAAGAATAGAGTTTCCATTCACCTCAGCAATCCCTCTTCTGGGTAACTACCCCACAAATTTGAAAACTTTAGACTACAAAGATATATGTACAACAATGTTTATTGTAGCACTTTACAATTTGTCCAATTCATAGAAACAGCCTTTGATAGATGACTGAATAAAGAAGTTGTGGTACAATTACACAATGGAATACTACTCAGCAATAAGAAAAGATGAAATACAGTTATTTCTGGCAACATGGATGGACCTAGAGACCATCTTATTAAGTGAAATAAGTCAGAATGAAAGAATTCGGAAAAATATGAACTCACTTATAGGTGGAATATAAAACTGAAAGTTACAAAGGCAGAGACCTATGGACACACTCAATAACTTGGCGATTGCCTGAGGGAAGGGGAGGAGGGG
>PVKE010053103.1:0-10143 GCA_004027555.1 Craseonycteris thonglongyai
CTCTCTCTCTCTCTCTCTCTCTCTCTCTCTCTCTCTCTCTCTCTCTCTCTCTGTCAAAAATAAATTAAAAAAAAAAAACCTAAAACAAACATGCCCACCTTTGTTTTTAAGGTTTTTATACTTTGTTGCTGTGGATATTAAATGAGAAAACAAATAAAAACTCTTGGTAAACCTAAATATAGCATATCATTATTATCAATGGAACATAGAATGAATATTGCAAGTATATACAAGAGTTGTCCAGAAAAAATCCAGCCATGGTCAATATAACAAGAATGGTTACATGGCTGGATACTTTCCAGGCAGCTCTCATATGTGATGTCTCTCCATAGTGTTAGGAATAAATTTTTAGGACTTTAGTTCATAACAAACAAAACAAGAGCCTTCCACTATATAACTAGATCAAGGATATGCTATAAAAAATATTTTTAATGTATTTCTGAGCTTCCAAGTAACTAAGTAAAGGAAAGCTCTTAAGGGGGAGAAAGGAACAATAAACTGTAATTAAGCAGGGGCACAGAGGAACTAAATCTGAATAAAATGAATCAGAATCTCCCTTCCAAGATTAAGCCAAGATGTTGAATTGTGCTAAACTAGTCTCAAGTCTACACAACCCTTAATTTCAGACAGAAATAAATACAAATCCTCCATGAAATAAATAATTCCCAATTTAGGCCCTTAGGATTCTCACAAATTAAGTTCAAATAAAATATATACAAATGATTTGCTTTTTTAATTTTTATTAAATTTATTGGGGTGACATTGGTTAGTAAAATTATATACATTTCAAGTGTATAATTCTCTCATACATTATCTATATATTGCATTGTATGTTCACCACACAGAATCAGTTCTCCTTCCAGCAGCTTGTATTTGATCACCTTTACCCTCTTCTACCTTTCCCCACTTACCCTCTGGTAACCACTAAACTACTGTCTAGGACAGTGAGTTTTTGTTTGTTTGTCCTGTTCATTAGTTGATTTCAGTTTTACATCCCACAAGAGTGAAATCATATGGTTTCAACATTTTCTGTCTGATTTATTTCGTTTAGCATGATAAACTCAAGATCCATCCAGTTGTCGCAAATAGCAGTATTTCTTCTTTTCTTATGGATGAGCAATATTCCATTGTGTATGTGTACCACATCTTCTTTATCCAATCATCTACCAAAGGATACTTCAGTTGTTTCCATGTCTTGGCCACCATGAATAATGTTGCAATGAACATAGCAGTACATATAGCTTTACAAATAAATGTTTTCAAAATTTGGGGGTAGATACCCAGAAGAGGGATTGCTGGGTCATATGGTAAATTCTACTCTTAATTTTTTAGGAGCCTCCATACTGTTTTTCATGATGGCTGTACCAATTTACAATCACTCCAGCAGTGAATGAGGGTTCCTTTCTCTCCACAACCTCCACAATACTTGTTATTACTTGTCTTATTGATAATAGCCATTCTAACTGGTATGAGGTGGCATCTTATGATTTTGATTAGCATTTCCCTAGTAGCTAGTGAAGCTGAGCATCTTTTCACGTATCCCTTGATCATTTGTATGTCTTCTTGGGAGAAGTATCTGTTCAGATCTTCTGCTCATTTTTTAATTGGATTGTTTGTTTTTCTTATTAAGTTTTATGAGTTCTTTATCCATTTTGGATATAAGCCCCTTATCAGAGGTGTTGTTTGCAAATATCTTCTCCCACTTAGTTGGTTGCCTCTTTGCATTATCAATGGTGTCTTTTGCTATGCAGAAACCTGTTAGTTTGATATAGTCCCACTCACTTATTTTTGCTTTTACTTCCCTTGCCATTGAGGTCAAATTCATAAAATCCTCTCTAAGACCAAGGCCCATACATTTAGGAACTATGTTTTCTTCCATACAATTTATTATTTCAGGTCTTTTTGTTGTTGGTGTTACATTTATTGGGGTAACATTGATTGGTAACAATTATACAGTTTCCAGATGTACAAATCTACATCACATCACCTATGTATTGCATTATGTGCTCACCACCCAGAATCAGCTCTCCTTCTATCACCATATATCTGGTGCCCACTCCCGCTTCCACCCCACACCCACTCTCCCTCCCCCCTCCTCCCCTTCACTCAAGAAACCACCAAACTATTGAGTGTGTCCGTAAGTCTGGTGCCCACTTCCACCTCCCCTCCCCACTCTCCCTCCCCCCTCCTCCCTTTCCCTCAGGTAATCACCAAGCTATTGAGTGTATTTCTTGTCTTATATTTAGATCTTTGATCCATTTTGAGTTAATTTGGTGTGTGGTGACAGATAGCAGTCTAGTTTCATACTTTTCCACTTGGCTTTTCCATTTTCCCAGTACCATTTACTGAAGAGGCTTTCTTTTATCTATTGTATGTTTTTGGCTCCATTGTTAAAAATGTTAATATTTGCCCATATGTATGTGAGTTTATTTCTGGGTTCTCAATTCTGTATGCCTGTTTTTCTGCCTATACCATAATGTTTTGAATATTGTTGCTTTGTAGTATAATTTGAAGTTAGGACGTGTGATACCACTGGCCTTGATCTTTTCTTCTTGGGATTACTTTGGCTACTCAGGGTCTTTTGTGATTCCATACAAATTTGATGATTTTTTTTCTTCTATTTCTTTCAAAAATGCCATTGGTGTTTCGATGAGTATTGCATTAAATCTGTATATAGCAGGAGTGCCCGACCTTTTGGTTTCCCTGGGCCACAGTGAAAGAAGAATTGTCTTGGGCCACATATAAAATACACTAACACCAACGATAGCTGATGAGCTAAAAAAAATCCCCCAAAAATCTCATAATGTTTAAATGTAAGTTTATAAATATGTGTTGGCTGCAATCAAAGCTTGGACAAGCTTGGTATATTGCTTTGAATTATATGCCCATTTTAACTATGTTGATTCTTCCAATCCATGAACACAGAAAATCTTTCCATTTATTTGTGTCTTCTTCAATTTCTTCTAATAATGTCTTGTAGTTTTCAGAGTATAGGTCCTTCACATCTTCTGTTAAGTTTTTATTCCTCAACATTCAATTTTCTTGCAATTGCAAAAGAAATTGTTTTTTCATTTTCTTTTTTTCTGAAATTTCATTGTTAGTATATAAGAATGTTATATATTTTTATACATTGAATTTGTATCCTGCAATTTTATTATATTTATTTATTGTTTCTAGTAGTTTTTTGGTGAAGTCTTTGGGGTTCTCTATATAAAAAATCATGTCATCTGCAAAAAGTGACAATTTGACTTCTTCATTCCCAATATGAATGCCTTTTATTTCTTTCTGTCACCTGATGGCTCTGGTTAGGACTTCCAATACTACGTTAAATAATAGTGGTAATAGACGGCATCCTTGTCTTGTTCCTGATCTTAGAGGAAAAGCTTTCAGTTTTTCACCATTAAGTATGATATTAGCTGAGGGTCTGCTGTATACGGCCTTTATTATGTTGAGGTAATTTCCTTTTATACTCATTTTATTAAGCATTTTAATCATAAATGCATGCTGTTTCTTGTTAAATGCTATTTTTGCATCTATTGATATGATCATAGGATTTTTTTCCTTTGTTTATTTGGTATATCACATTGATTGATTTGCATGTTGAACCATCCTTACACACCCCCACTTGATCATAATGTACAATCTTTCTAATGTATTATATTCAATTCGCTAGTATTTTGTCTAAGATTTTTGTATCTGTATTCATCAGAAATATTAGACTAGACTCCCTTTTCAACTGAATAAATGCAACAGTTATCCAGGCCTCTACTCTTCCAAGCAATTTACCTCACTAACCTGACGTTCCTTTATTCAGATAAGAAAATGGCTGACATACCACAATCGACAAAAGTCAAATAAAAATCACTATTATCCACTATATACTCAAATAAATTATTCTGATATCACTATGAATACCTCTTTGCCTAAAACATAAGTCAACCATACAGTATAGTTTAAGCTGTTTTTAGTCAAAAAGGCTTTTTGTAAGATATGGGCAATAAAACTGTCAGGCTTTAGGAATGATCCATAAAGTCCTCAGCCTGTCATTTCTTCCCGCCTCCTTGCTTTGTTCCCTCTAATCTCTTTTTCTCTCTTCCTCTTCTTTTTGATGATAAGTGATAAAACATATTTTTAAAGAGTTTCTCTTAAGGAGAGCACTGTCTTGATTTAAGACAATATCCTAATAGATGCTTTAAAGAGGGTGAAATCAATATAGCCAAACTGCTGCTCATCAGAAGTTAAGAGTGGCTTTCAGATAAGGTAACAGATTAAATGTAACTATTCTGCACACAAAAAAATCTCTAAAACTAATATGAGAAAATTTATTAAAACTCAAAACCCAACCAGGAACAGAGAAAAGAGCAACAAAATTTGAGAAGCTTTAAAGTTGATGAATAAGTAATAGCATACTAAGCAGATCCAAGAAAGTAAAGCCTACAGTACAGAAAGCTAAAAAACAATCAATTTACACTGAAGAATCCCCCAAAGGCTTGGGAAGCAACAGCACTAGGCACTTCTAAAAGAAAATAGAGAAATGGGTCTAAAAATAGGAGAACTGGTTGCAAATCTGTTTAAGCAATTAGACCCTAGAATATAGACCATGGTCTCTAAATATCATGTCCACCAAAATAAACAAAATTCCCTAGAGAAATGGCTGATTCCAGGTCTAAGGCAGAAAAATATAAAGTGTGCCCAAAACATCTTATTATTCCAAAAAGGGAGTTTTCAAAGACCGCTGGAATCATGCCCAAAGGATTCTGAAGCCAACTTGAACAGTATTTAAGACCCAGAGATTGATCATTGACAAAGATAATAATGGAAATAGACTGACACACATCAAGTCCATTTAAGCACAAGGATTCATGTTGATACTTAAAAAGCAAAAATATTCACTGGCCTCCTTTGGAGCATATGAAGGAACTAATTCATTCTGTAAAAAATAGAAGGAAAATAAGGGAAAGACACATCATCCTGCCTCTCTAAAGGAACCACATCACAGGTAACGAAACAGCTGATGAGAAGACTGCTTTATAGAAGTTTTCTACCTAATAAATGCTGATGCAATGGAATCAGAAGATCTTCATTGTACACCCCCAAATTAATTTGAGGATATAAGCAATGATCATCTCTGGCAGCTAACAACACAAAAACAGAAAACAAGACATTAGTGCCTAATGACAGAAGTATGCAACAACACTTTTGTAGTCTTACTACCACCGTCCCCCACCCCCCGCTCCCCTCCCCACACACACACACAAAATCAAAATAGTGAGTCTGACAAAGCATCTAAATTCAACTATCACTTTTCAGGAAAAAGAAGAAATACTCTAACATGTTAAAGACACCAAAAAGATACAATTAGTGAAGTCCAGACTAAAATACCATATGATAATTGACCATTTCTGCACCAAGTAATTTGCAAGAGGCAAGAGAGCCAGAGCATGAGAGGGAATAAGGGCATATGCTAGAGAGAAAGAGAGAGAAAGAGAATTAAGAGATTAAGAGACAAAGCAAGCAATCTATGAATCTTAATTTATACCATGAATCAAACAAACACACTATCAGGTAGAAATGGGAACCATTAATGAAACAATGAGAGAAATCTGAACACCAATTAAACTACCTGACAATAATGAGAAATTACTATTACATTTAGGTGTGATGATGCTATTATGGTTATGTTCTTTGATTTTTTAAATGTCTTTTTCATTTAGAAATGCATACTGAAATATTTATGAATGAAATAATGACATCTATGACTGCGACAGATAAAATGATTGGCTATCAGTTAGTAAGTGTACATGGAAATTGCTCTCTACTTGTATATGCTTAAATTTTTCATAATAAAGTTTAAAAAATGCCGCTAGACCCCCTCTCCACCCTATTAGACAGATACCTATTTTCAAACTATGTAATAGCTACTCCTACCCTACAGCAGATGATGACACAGAGTTAGCCTCTGGTTTAACATTGGGTCTCTCATGTAAGAGTTAAGTATAGAATACTGAATAAAATGAGAATTAATTGTAAGTTTACTTGATGAATGTTGAGATTCTCCTCTAATCTCCTTCTTGGACTTGACTTCAAGAGCACCGGCAGAAATTGAAATAGTCTTAATTGCAGAATCTCACAAGGCCAAGAGAAAAGACCTAAAGAGAGTGACATCAGGAGTTTCTCCCAAAGAAACAGCCCAGCTACTCACGCTGTGGTGACAACTGCAGAAAACCAGTACCAACATATACCCCACTCTTAAATATTAGATAAAGTTCAAAGATCACATGACATTTGATAGAGCATCTGAATATGAAAGACACTTAAAATACAGAAGGGGAGAAAAGGGAAGTGAAAGAGAGTGAAAAATTGGAAGAAATAAACTGACGTAGAAAATTTCAAAACAACTATAGTAACCTTTTGAGAAATGTGAAAAATACTGCATTCATAAAACAAGGATGCTAGGAAAAAAAGAAATAATAACAACAAAGTTTTTAGAAATTAAAATACTACACAGAAGAATTGAATAATAAAGTTAAAGAAATATTGCAGAAAACAAATCTAAGGAACAAGAGATATGGAAAATAAGAGAGAAAACATATTAGAAAATTATCTAATAAGATTCACTATCTGAATAAAAATAGTTCCAAAAAAAGAGAAAATTAAAAAACTATAAATTGATATTATTAAAAAATCACTTAAGGAAATTTTCCAGAATTAAAGTACATGAATTTTTAGGTTGGGAGCTATCCATCAAGTGTCCTGCACAAATAACAAACAAACAAACAAAAATCCAACCTAGAACGTTACTTAAGACAAATAAGATTCTATAAGTTTCCAAAACTAATAAAGTTTTCATATAAAGAATCAAGATTTTAAATTGCATCAGAATTCTCAAAAGCAAAAACCAAAGAGGATAGTGGCTGAATCAATTCCTTCCAAATTCAGAGGGGAAATTAATTCCCAACCTAGAATACTACAACCAGCCAGACTATTCATCTCTTTTGAGAATAAAATGAAGACATTTTCATCAATTCATGCAAGGTTTTAACATGTTTCTTACCATGTTTCATTTTTCATAAAACAGCTAGAGAATGTGTTCTTCAAAACAATAAAGATGGGAAGATGACATGGGATCCAGGAAAAAAAAAAGAATTAAACAGAGAGAGGAATAAGAGAACTCCCTTGGTTGATGATAAATGATAATTGCAATACAATAGCTGTGGAGTAACTAGTCCAAATTGGAGCAGATAAGAAGGCTCCAGAGAGATTTCTTCAAGAATATAAAATTATGGGAAAGCCGGGATGGCTCAGTGGGTTAAGCACTCACTTTGCAGCCCCTGGGACCAAGGATCGAATGCTGGCCCCGGTCCGTGGGGACCCATGTGCTGAACTGGGGGGTGCCCCCAGTTTGGTTCTCACCGGGGCGAGACCCTGGCCCAGTTCCTGCCCTGTCCAGCCCTGCGCCCACCTGTGGAATGAAACTATGTAGAAAAACCAATGATGTGCAACTATGGATACTGCTCTGGGCCCTCCCCCTTCTCTCTGTCTCTGTATCTCTCTCATCTCTCTGTCAAAAACAATAAAAATAAATCTTTTAAAAATATATATATATATATATAATTGTTAGAATGTCTCATATATCTGAACATATTAATATAAGTTTTACACAACTAGGGGATTTAACTCACAATATATACTCATCATCCTGAATTTTCTCTTCCATCATTTTTCTTTTTTTCTTCCATTATTTCTTAAATCCATGCCAAACAGGGTTTGACCCCTACCACTCTACCAAATCTGTTCCATGTTGCTGAATCTAACAGGCAGTCTTCAATCCTTATATTAACTTGATCTATTAGCAAGAAGAAGAAATAAAAAAGGAAATCAAAAAAATATCTTGAAACAAAAGAAAATGGAAACACAACATACCAAATCCTATGGGATGCTGCAAAAGCAATCCTAAAAGGAAAGTTTAAGTGATACATACCTACATTAAGAAAAAAGATTTCAAAGAAACAACTTAACTTCACACCTCAAGGAAGTGCAAAACACACAGACACATATATGGGGGCAGAGAGAGAGAATCATATATAGACAGATTGCTAGGCCTTAGAAACAGAAGCAAATACAAATTCATAGCTCCTGTCCTAAAAGAACTTACAGTATACATTGATAAGATATCACAGAATTGCAATTCTAAATTGGCTTATTAGGTAAACTCCAACACCATGATTTTTTAATAACAGCTTGAGATATAATTCACACAACATAAAATGCATCTTTTTAAAATATACAATTCAATGGTTTCAGTAAATTCACTGGTTGTACATGAATCATTACAATCAATTTTTGAACATTTTCTTCACCCCAAAAAGAAACTCCATATCCGTTAGCAGTCACTCCCCATTTCTGCCTTCTATAGCTCCTGGAAACCACTGATGTATTTTCTGCCTGTGGATTTGCCTATTATGGACATTTCATATAAATAGAATTATACAATATGTGATCTAGTTTCTTTCAGTTAGAATAATGTTTTCAAGATTCAACCATGTTGTAGCATGTATCAATACTTCCTTTTTACGGCTGAATCATATTTCATTATATGGATATATCACATTTTTCCTATCCATTCATTAGTGGATGAACATTTTGTTTGTTTCTATTTTTGGACTATTATGAATAATGCTGCCGTGAACATTCTTTTTGTTTTTATTAGTTTCAGGTGTACAAAACAACATAATAATTAGACATTTACACACGTCACAAAGTGATAACCCCCACAACTCTACAACCATCTGACACCATACATAACTATTACAATAACATTGACTATATTCCCTATGCTGTACTTAATATCCCATGACTACATTTTCTTAAAATCATAGTTGACAGTCAGTATTATTTTATATTAGTTTCAGGTATACAGTGTAGTAGTTAGGCATTTATATAATTTAAGAAGCAATTCCCCTGATAAGTCTAGTGCCCATCTGACACTATACATAGTTTTTACAATATTATTGACTATATTCCCCATGCTGTATTTCACATCCCCATGACTATTTTGTAACTACCAATTTGTACTTTCTTGCTTCCTTTGTCATAGAGTAAGTGACCATGCAGGCATGAATTTATTTCTGGGCTCTCTATTCTGTCACATTGACCTATGTGTCTGTTTTTATGCCAATATATGCTATTAATATTTTGATTACTATGGCCTCCAGCTTTGTCTTTCTTTCACAGGATTGCTGTGACTATTTGGAGTATTTTAAGGTTGATGAAATATTTTTTAATTGCAGGATGTTATATCTGTATAACAAGAGATACAAAATAAATATAAGATCAAGACATTACTTCAAAATATGTATAGCTTATATCTCACATGCCTATGCAGAAAGAAGCTTCGCATTTTGAATCTCAGAATGTCTGTACTTCAGATCTCATAAGAGTCAGTTTGAAATATATATTTATTCTTATTCTACTTCTTAACAATATCGACTCCAAGAACAACTTTTATGTTTGAAGAAATCCTATTTGTTGATCCAGATTTTTAAAAAATAAATTAGACTCTTACTGAGCAATTGTTTCTCAAGTAAATTTCAAAAACTTCATTGTGATAATGCAAATAGATGAAACAAGAATCTTATTATGTTATTCTTTTTGCTTTTTTACATAATCAATGCAACGTTGGAAATAAACATTTTTAAAACCATCATTTACCCAATTCAGTTTTTATATGTATTCTCTTTGGATTTAATGAATTTTTAAAATACCATTAAGTTCTGGGTTTTATAGAATGTTATGCTGTTTTAAGTTGAAACACTGATTGGCATTAAAAGCTTTCCCTAGTATCTAAAAAAAAAAAAAGTATTGTTTTTTTCAACAAATCTTTTAAGACTTACATATTTAATATAGCACTCTCATACATATTTCCCAAATGGAATGGCATAGAATTACTATTTTGGGTGATGGTCTATAATGGCCTTGAAAATCCACTGGATAACAATCAGTTAAGAAATAGCGGCTGACAAAGCAATCAGACAAGAGAAAGGAATAAAAGGTATTAAAATTGGGAGAGAAGAAGTTAAACTGTCACTCTTTGCAGATGACATGATCCTGTATATAGAAAACTCTAAAGACTCTATCAGAAAT
>PVKE010053104.1:0-10144 GCA_004027555.1 Craseonycteris thonglongyai
AAAAAAAAAAAAAACAGTTTATAAAAATTATTTTTTAGAGTAGATGGTGAACTTAATGACCCAGAAATACTCATTTACTTCACCCTTTTCACTTTCTTTCCAGAAAGTAGCTTTTAATTTTATTTCATATTTTCTCATCTATAGAGAAGAAACAATTCCTGTATCATTTTCTCCTATTTTTTAATTTATGTCAGAGGGAGACATAGGTGGGCAGTGTTATAGACTGAATGTATGTGCCCCTCCAAAATTTATGTTGAAATCCTAATGCTAACACCTACAACTTCTGGATCACTCGAGAGAAGTTGCGGAGAAGATGTGCTTTTACCTTCAAAAGTTTTGTATCTACCTAATAAAAACAAGGACATTCTCTTACATAACCACTGGATGGTTATCAAAATCAAGAAATTAACATTAACACAATAATCTACAAACCACTTTCAGTTTTTGCCAATTGTTCCATTAGTGTGCTTTATAGGAAAAAAAAAAATCCACATGATGTGTTCAATTCAGTTATCATATTCCCTGGCTTCTTTTAGTCTGGAACATTCCTCAGTTTCTGACATTGGCATTAGTTTGGGTTTATCTACTGTTTCCTCATGATTACATTCCCTAGAAGACTGTCAAGTATTTTAAAATGTCACCCCAATAAATTTAACAATTAACAACAAAACAAAACAATGCTGCTGTGTTAGTGTGACAGCAACCATAAACAATATGTGAACAATTAGGCCCAGTTGTGTTTCAATAAAAGTTTATTTATGAAAAATTAAAAAAAAAATCTCTGCACGGAATGCTTAGTTTTTAATAGTAAACTCACCTCTAAGGTGCTATTTCATGAAAATCAAGTGCCCACCAGGATCCAACAGAGCACATGACTCAACCTTGGCTGTGCATCAGAATTACCTAGTCCACACCTGACCACATTAACCAGAATCTCTCAGGGTGAGACCTGAGCACTCGTATTTTAAAAAACTGTCTCAGAAGATTCTAATGTGGAGCCAAGGATATGTTTTCCCCTTTGAATAGATGCTAGGTATTTTTTTTTTCTCAAATGTGAGAACTCAGTTAGTTAAAAGATCTTTCCATTGTACCTGTCTTAGCATTAAATGTGATTAATAAAAGTCTTGCTTACTGGAAATGAGATTAGCTGATTGTCACTGTAGCCCACCTCCTGATAGTTTGAATTATAGATTTCCTAATGGATATATAGGGGTATTTTAGCATCCAGGCAACACCAAAAGAATTCCCAGGTGTCTCTCACTTTAGAGATGCACAAACAGAATAGCCTTGCTTTAGAGTAAGGGTGTTCAACTTTTTGGCTTCTCTGGACCACATTGGAAGGAGAATAATTGTCTTGGGCTTCACATAAATATACTAACACTAACTATAGCTAATAAGCTAAAAAAAAAGTCACAAAAAAATAATGTTTTAAGAAAGTTTATCAATTTGTGTTGGGCCCCATTCAGAGCTGTCCTGGGCTATATGTGGCCCAAGGGCCGTGAGTTGGACAAACTTGTTCTAGAGCAAGAGGTTTCTTAACCTTGGCATTATGGACATTTGGAGCCAGATAGTTCTCTGTTGTGTGAGGTTGTCCTATGTTTCGTGCCAGCTGTGGCTCCTATCTATTAAATGTAAGTAGCATCCCTTAATCATGACAATAAAAAATGTCACCAGACATTGTTGAATGTCTCCTGGGGTGGGAAGAATTGTCCCCTGTTGAAAACCACTAGTCTAAAATTCCCTGACTCAGACCTTTGGTCAAACTACTCTTCACACCCATCTCCACCTGTCTAAATTTTACTTATCCTCTAAGACTGGCTGGATCAGGACAGTATAGTATATACATAATTACAGACTTTGACTTGGCTATCACACTGTATTGGGTTCACTTACTGTAAGAAAGCCTTGCTCATGGAAGCTGAACTTTGTTATTCTCAGTTTTCCCTTCTGCAAAATGGGAATAATAAGAGTGGCTCCTTCAGAGTTTTGAAAATTCAACAAGAAGTATATAAAATGCAGGTGACAAATGGTAACTGCTCACAAAAGGATTGCTTAATGAGATCGTCTGTGTAAAGGGATGAGACTATACCTGGCAATAATAAGAACACAGCAGCTATTAGTGTTTTTATAGTCATCGTCATTGATGAAGACATTGTAGCACAGTGTGATTAAGAGATCTGGTTAAGGTCACAGAGCTGGTTAGTGGTAGAACTAGAAGCAGAACCCATGCTTTAAGAATCCTAGTAAAGTGCGTTTTACCCTGCACAAAGCTTTGAAAGACGAAGGACAATTCCAGGGAAGATGAAACTCTTGGCCAGATGAGCTCTGGGCAGAGCTATAATAGCCAGGATTTGGCAGCCCAGGTAAGATGATTAATCATTCTGAATTGAAGAAGTCAGAACTAACGCTGTTCAAGGGAGCATTTAAAGGCACAAACACCCATAAGTACCATCCCCTGAAAATAATTTTTTAAAAAGGGAACAGAAAAATATTAATAATACTTTTGATCTGTTCAAGCAAAGAACTGGCATACCAGAACACACAACCTTTATAATATATCAACCCTTAACTGTCAAAAGGACCTTTGTCTGTGAGAAAATAAGCAGATGAACATAGTTAAGGTGAATTCTCCAGTCTAGGAGACTACAAAGAAAAAAAAAAAATAGCATGCATACCCAGGCACCAAATAAACATAAAGAACTAAGAAGACTTGCTCTCTCCAAAAAGCTGTATTCTAATGGGTTCCGTTGGTTCCAACAGAGCCTGGCCGCATTACTTCTACTGCCAAAAGGCTGTAACTTCTTATGAAACAATAGACCAGAGAAGTTCATTCATCTTAATGAGTGGTTGACAGCCTTTGCTGTCCTGTTCTTTCTCCCCTTCAGTAAGAAACTGTGTATTAATTACACTGAGGGATACTTGTAGTGACATGGTGTGGTACGTGGCATGGTATGTGGGGTGTGTGTGTGTGACAAACAGAGCTGTCATCAGTCCCCTATAATCAGTCATTTTCAAGGGCAATGTTAAAACTATTTGTCTATCAGTCCAGTTCTAGAGCAGAGCTCAGTCACTTCCCTATAGCAGAGGCCCACGTTGTACTAGGCTCTAACTGCTCAGTGCTTGGAAGCTTTCTGGGGAAAGTCAAGCAGCTGGGGCTTGGGGTGGGACAGAGTGAGGGAGGCAAGACGGAGGACCCAAGGACTGCAGGCAACAGCTAGCTAGGCATGGCAGTCGGAAATTAGCTTGATATTTCGACAGATGTGTGTGCTGGCTAAACCCAGTCCTGGACACTTATCCAGCTTATGGCATCTGGCTTTGTTTTATAGGCACAAGGTCGGCTATGAAGAGATTTTCTCAGACTTGTGTCCACCGTGGCCTGTGCATGAGAATCCCCTGGTTTGCTTGTCACAAGCAAGGATTCCTGGAGTTGCTCTTTGGACATGTGTGTTTTATGAGTAAACAAGTCTCCTACATGACACTTAAGCAGCTATAGGGTTTTATTTATCCCTCAAAAAGTATATTCAATGAATAAGAGTTTTGGTGATTCATAAAGATGGCATGATCCAAAAACAAATGAGAAAGGAGATCCAAATTATTTAATGAGAGATAGGGAAGGGCCCAATGTGATATATTAGCTTTCAAACACTTTCAATTAGCATGTACTCTAAAAGGAGCTTGCTCCAGGGAGAGAACTGAGCTAAACAATTTTTTTCTTGTTTTATTAATTTTCTGCCTATTCTTATTAGTAATTTTTATCTATTAATAATCAGAGATATTATGTATTAATGCTACTGTACATCAGATATTATTCCAAAGACATTAAAAATCATCATATTTTTTATTTTATTAATAGATGTATAAAGTAAATATTATTGCCCCTATTTTCTAGATAAGGAGACTAAGGCTTAGAAAGATTAAGTAACTAATTTGACCAAAGTCCCAGAGTTAAAAAGCAGTAGTCTTACTAATTAGCCTCCCATTATCATTTTTAATTACTTTTTTTCACTGAGTTTCAAATATATTGGAAGTACCACGTGGCCAGGGGCCATCTCTATCTTATTCACTTCCTTTTTCCCTGGCTCTACTAGAATCCTGAGCTTCCCAATTAAAACATTTTAATTGCATAAGAGAACATTTTAGAAAGTATTTTACAACAAATAATTCTTGTTTTCCCTAATGATTTGAATATGCTTATCTAAAAGGAACCACTTAAATGGCCAACATGCAATGTAGGTTGTTGCTCTATTCTTATGGTTACCAACAACTCACAACAGGCCACACAGATGTGTTAGGACAAAGTGATGTAGTCTTAACCCTTAGGTTCCTTTGCAAAGAAGCCCTCCCTGTCTTCATCTATTAAAAATGTTTGTGTTCACTTTCTAAATAATAGCATGAAGCCAAAGCCTGCCTCATGGAGCACTAAGTTAGAGACTTGGCGGAGCCATCCATCTTTATGATGCAAGGACGGTGCTGCAAGTATTCTTACTCTGGGAGTTACTGATGGGCCAAAGCCTACTGATCAACTTGGCAGAGAACTGCTTTAAGGCTCTCCCTGGTCTCCAGTGTGAATAGAGCCTAACACCTTTTCCCAAACGCCAATTCAAAGCCAAAAGCAGAGTTCTGGCTCCAAGTCAAGCCTGTCTTTTACTCTGAATATTAAACATATAAAATAAAACCTCAGGGTTTTGGAGTTAGAAGGAAGTTTAAGGGTAATCTAATCTAAACCTTCACTTCAGAGCTAATAACTCTTAAGCCAAAGCAGGGGTAATGTCAAACTACTTAACCAGGAATCTTTCTGCTTGGGCACTGACCAACCAGGAGGGCAGGCAATAGGCATTTAGTAACTGTATCACGGGGAAGTCCAGGGGTTCCAGGAAAGCAGCCAAAGAGGCCTTGAAAGGGGCTTGGGCAAAGGCTATTTGCCAACTGGTCTCACTGTTATAATGGTATTTTAATATTTGAATCTATTTCCCATTTAGAAAAAAAAAAAAAGTGTAGCTCACTGCCACATGCATTTAATTTTTCACAAACAAGATTTTTGAGGCTGAAGCAAATCTGACTGGTTTTCAATGTGAAAACAAACTATAAAAACTGTTCTTGGAGTTATTTCTAAACAGAACTTGTCTCGAATCCTCATGTAACAGACATGTATACGATGATCAGTATTTAATGACATTTTCACACATAGGAATGCTATGTTTCCTAGGATTTGACATTTTCAGTGATTGAGAATTACTATATTTTGTAAATGGAAATACCAGTACTAAAAACAGGATACTATAACTAGAATGAGGTCATTTGTTTCCAAAGACTATCAATACACTAGAGCAATGCAAAAATAATAAAAGTGAGATATTTTATGGCAAACTTTGGGGTAAGGTTAGGACTGTAATTCGCGAGTTATCTCTGGGTAAAGGCTGCAGTTGCAAGCACCGCCAGCGAGTATTCTCAGAGCCAACAAAAAATGTGTTAAACCAAAGTAACAGACATATCAATGTGTACTGACTACTGTTGGGCTTGGCTCAGAGGAAAAGTGGATTAATTACAGGAAGTCAGTGTCAGGGATAAGAACCCAAGTTTTCTGATTCTCATCCAGATACATGTGTGGTCTTCTTCAAAACCACTTGGTCTCTCTATTCTCAGTTCTCACCTACCTGATGGTGGATTGCCATTTGGAGACATGGTTATGTAGTCTGAACACCTTGGTTTCCTGTTGTCCTGGTTAACTGAGCAGTTAGAATGCTTTTCCATTTGATTATAATGTTTTAAATGAGTTCTTCACAACTATAATTAAACATAAATATGGAAATTATAAAATCATCACATGGAGTACAGAAGAGAAAGGTGGGCCTTCCTGCTGACATAAGTTGAATAATGATAAATACTGACTGAGACCTACTATGTGCCTGCTTTCTTTCATGCCTCACAAACCTTTCTAAAGGCCTGGACACTGAATTCAGGGGACAGCTGGTCATATTGAAGGTGTCAGGTGATTTAGCAGAACAGGGAAATGTGACTTGTATGTGTTTTTTCAACTATGTTCTGGTAAACTTGGTTATATTAGTAATACCATGTTCCTTCAAAGAGTACTTTATTGTTTTTTCTCTACAAGTGAGAAAAAGTTTGAACTATATACAGCTTTAAAGGGTAAAAGGATAGAGTTAATTTAAGCAGGAATAGTGAATTTGTCCCTTCTTGTCGGTGAAGGGTTAAGAACTCTATATCAGGCACGACCAACCTGCAGCCCAGGACGGCTTTGAATGAGGCCCAACACAAATCCTTAAAACATTATGAGATTCTTTTTGCAATCTTTTTTTTTTTAGCTCATCAGCTATCATTAGTGTTAATGTATTTTATCTGTGGCCCAAAACAATCCTTCCAATATGGCCTGAGGAGGCCAAAGATTGGATACCTATGA
Source organism: Craseonycteris thonglongyai (assembly GCA_004027555.1). Lineage (NCBI taxonomy): Eukaryota > Metazoa > Chordata > Mammalia > Chiroptera > Craseonycteridae > Craseonycteris > Craseonycteris thonglongyai. The sequence continues at coordinate 6,419 of PVKE010053104.1, forward strand.
CCTAAATAATAAAAGAAGGCAGCACCTCAATTTCCTCTTGAGTTTCTGCCAGGAGACCACCATTAAGAAGTTGGGGAGATGATGGCGATGGTGACAGAGTGGCTGGATTAGTTATAGTCTATGCAGGAAAGATCTGGAACTTGAAGTAACCACTAATGCACTTGAAAGGAGTTGATCATAAGTCTTTGATCATAAGTGGCCTCAGGCAAAAGTTACTTTCACATCCTATAGGACTTTTGACTCCATCCTAGAATTTTCTAAGGAGAGTTAAAAGAAATGCTTGACTAAAGCTTGAGGATAGGAGGGAGAGTTGGATTATCCAGAGTTGCCACTTTATAAACTACAGTGCAAAGAAAATGTGTATTATTTATTTACAATAAATGTTGGAGTGCTCGCTTCAGCAGCACATATACTAAAATAAATATTGGAATATTTAATTGAAAGGCCTAAGAACCCAAAGGTGGCCATGGTAAGGATATTGAGTTCTGGAAGAATGGCCATTCCTGCAGAGCTGAGAATTTGCAGAGGCAATCATGGTGAATGACCCAGCCCAATGAGGACACTCCAAATGTTCCTCCTGGCCCAGAAGAGAGAGAGAATGTCACACATCTCTAGAAGGAAGTGACTTGAAAACCTGGACTTCACAATTGGTAAAGGGAAGAAAAAATAACTAATTTTAATAAAATGTAATAGATGAGAATCCATAGGTACTGCTCTAGCAGACACTTAGAAAAGGTGGGATTGACATTGGAGACTTGACAATTCCGGAATGGCCCCGAGGCTCTAGATTAGAACATGGAGCGATTGAAATTTTGCTGAGGAAGTATGACAGTTCAAGCCTGAGTCATCAGTGATGCAAAGCTGGTGCACTGAGTGAGGCTGAGTGAGTCATCCAGGTATAGAGCTGGTGATCATGTGGTATTCACAGCCTACATCACTTCAGGGTTAGATACTCCTGGTTACAGTACTCTTGGAACTCTGACTCCGAAGAGCTGATGGAATTGTGCTTTGTTGCAGTTTATTTGGGAAAAACAATATGCTATTGCAATTCTAATGAATTTTGGGTTGGAAAAAGTATAAAAGTATTAAACACACACCTTTTAAGATGTATCTAGGGGAAGCCAGGATGGCTCAGGGAGTTAAGTGCTCACTTTGCAGCCCTGGGGACCGAGGCTTGAATCCCATCCCCAGCCCACGCGGATCAATATGCTGAACTGGGATGTGCTTCCTATGCAGGAGGTTCCCAGTTCTGTTCTTGCCCACTAGTTCAGCCCCTGGCTTGAGCGGGTGTGCCTCCCATGCAGGAGGCCCCTGGTCCAGTTCCGGCCCTGCACATCCCCCACACACCTGTGTGGAACAAAACCATGTTGAAAACTGATGATGTACAACTATGGAGACTGCTCTGGGCCCTCCCCATTCTCTCTCTCTCTCTCTCTCTCTCTCTCTCTCTCTCTCTCTCTCTCTCTCTCTCTCTCTCTGTCTCTATCAAAAACAATAAAATAAATCTTTTAAAAAATACAGTGGCATTATTCTACTGTTTTAAAAATAAAAGCTGTATCTTGAGGTACTCATCCTCCATTAAAAAAAAAACGATTCTTCCAACTTCATTAATTTTTCTCCTATCTAATCTTGGAATCAGATTCTGTACCACACAGTTAGTATTTGATTATATTCTGCCTTATAGTGTCTATTCATTGATCAATAATGTCTTTGCCTAGTTTTCTCAAATATTTATTGGTTCTCTAATAGAGACCAGGTCTTAATTTCTTTAACTTCACCTGAACATACATACACATATACAACCTAGAACCCAACTGAACCCTTAGTTCTTCATACATGTAATTGTGCATAATGATAACTTGTAATGTTTAAAACTATAAATAGATCTTGAGCTCTAGCTTATTTCAAAGGATAAAGTCCAGGACTCTGCAGTTTACATAACCATTCTAAGTGACATGGTGCCAGTGATCCAAGATCACATAATTAGAAGTTGGTTAGAGAAGTTCAATGATGAGGACCTGGGAACATGACTACTCATCTAGAGACTACATTTCCCAGTCTCCTGTGCAGCTAAGTATGGCCATTGACTAAATGTGGGTCAATAGAATGTAAGTAGAAGTGACACATGCCACTTTCTCTAACTCATTTTTAAAGAAATTTGGTTGACTTCTACTTCACGTTTTTCCTTCCCCAAGGCTGGGGAATGGAGAAAACTGGAACAGCAAGCCATCTTGGAGTCAGAGCCATGTAAGAAACATGGCAGGGCTTGCTGTGGAGCTTCCTGGATGACAGTGTGGAGCATAGTTAGCTATTAATGCACCATGGACTGCTAGCTGCTTCTCAACTATTATGCAAAAGACACATCTACCTCACTGCATATTTTGTTCTCTTTCTGCAATGACTTAGCCCATACCTTAGAACAATATTTTATCCATCCAGCACTCTTGAAATATGCAGGAAAAACATAGAGAATCATAAACAAATTCAAATGAAGAAAGCAATTTCAATTTTGTAGATGGAATTAATCATGATATCTTGAGCAGTAACGATAGTAAGTCAATGCTCAGATAGTAAATGATGAGAAAGAGAAAAATACAGAAAGACTAATTGTAACCAAGTTTATAACAGGCCACTTTGTCTATTGGCTTATTGTTTTATTCAATGACAGATGAAACTGCAGTATTGAATTTTCTCCCCTTCTCATATGATTCACAGTCACCTTTAAATTGTCTATGAATTACTGTTCATGAACAGTCTTAAATATTAGTAGATTGTTGTGCCTAACATAATAAAAAATGGAAAAATATATCTTTTTTTTTTTTTTAAGGTTTATTTTATTGTTTGGGAGAAAGGGTGAGAGAGAAGGGGGAGGGGGAGACCCAGAGGGGTCTCCATAGTTGTACATCATTAGTTGTGATACGATTTCATTCCATACGAGGTGGATGTGGGGCTGCACCAGGCAGGAACTGAACTGGGAACCTTCCTCATGGGAAGTGAGAACCTTCACCACTGTGCCATCCTAGTAGTTAGCAGCTGCACCCTAGTTCAGTATATAGGTTTGCATGGGCCGGGGCCAGGATTTGATCCCTGGACCTTGCGGTTGCAAGGCAAGCGCTCAACCTGTTGAGCTATCCAGCATCCCATAAAAATATGTCTTTCTTAATTCCATAAAAAGCAAGTGAAATGAAACATTATAGCTGTATTTATATGATGCCATCAAGTTAATAGGCATAAGTTAAAGATAAACACATGTAGCTAAAAACATAAAGATGGAAGCCTAAAAAAAACAATTATATCTTATGCAGTCAGCATTAAGTATAATAAAATGTAGTAGCAATATTAGGATGAAAGGATTTAAGTAAGATTATAGTTCACCCTTGAATAAATTGAAAATTCACATATAACTTTTGACTCCCCTCAAATTTAACTATAGTCATCCCCCCGTATCAGTAGGGGATTGGTTGCAAGACCCCCACAGATACCAAAATCCTCAGATGCTCAAATCCCTTATATAGAATGGCATAGAACAATGCATACATTGGGCCCTTTGCATATACAGATTCCCAACCCCAGATGGAACTGTTTACAATCCATGCTTAGTTGAATTTGTGGATATGAAACCCTGGGGATATGGAGGCCTGACTGTATTATTTATTGAAAAAAAAATCCATATATAAGTGGGCCTATGCATTTCAAACCCATGTTGCTCAAGGATCAAGTGTAATT
>PVKE010053105.1:0-10143 GCA_004027555.1 Craseonycteris thonglongyai
CTTCCCTTGCCAATGAGGTCAGATTCATAAAGTCCTCCCTGAATCCCAGGTCCATAAGTTTAGTGCCAATGTTTTCTTCTATGCAATTTATTGTTTCCTTTCTTATTTGGAGGTCTTTAATCCATTTTGAGTTAATTTTGGTATATGGTGAGAGATCGCAGTTCACATTCAGCCTTTTGCATGTGGTTTTCCAATTTTTAAGGGAAAAAAATTTAAAAATAAATCAGGTCTGTCATTCCTCGAACCAATATTCCCATATCTTTCTCTCTCATTCACAGAAAAGCCAAAATTGCTGCCAAGCCTGTGCCCACAATCCATCACTGCTCTCCATTCACCCTGCACTGCAGCCCAACTAGCTCCACATTGTTTTGTATTCTTAATGCGCCTAATTATTTCCTGCCTCAAGGCCTTTGCACTTATGCTCTGTTTGCAATGCTTTGTTCCCAGATGGTTCCCTGCCTTCCTTAGGTTCTCTTTTCAAATTCCCCTCACTGTTAGACACCCCTTCTACCCTATGTAACACCAACCCTTACACTCTCACCCTTTCACAATAGCACTGCAACCATCTTTCTGCTATTCCATACATTGGCTTATTTCTGTTTTCTTTCCTCACTAGAAAGTAAGCATCATGAGTCAAGTGTTTTCTGTTTATTAATTGATTGACTTCCACTGCCTACAAAACAGCTATCACAAAGTAGATGCTCAGTAAATATTTTAATATATACTTGATGATATACATGAAAGGAGGAAACAGAACAGTGGCAACATAAGAATATAGGTTCAAAAATACGCTTTCTTTTGAGAAAAAAACTACCATAAACATATCCTCAAACAAGAGACCATGATGCAAGGGAGATAAAAAGCAAAGGGGAAATGGGAAGGATTCAGAGGAAGCATCTATGACATAGCCCAGAGTACTAATGAGCAATGGCACTCAGAGGAATATTAGTCAATAAAGTCATGTGATTTGTTAAATAATCCAAGTCTTTTTAATAAACATATATGAATTGATTTCTTAAATTTTTGGTTTCTTTCTCAAAGAAACCACATATTTAATTATGCTTGATTTTCAAAGGTTTATGCTAGCCAGACATGAATATTTACTACAACATTAAATAGAACTGAAGGAGTCTGCTCCCCTCATAACAGCTTTCACAAAATCATATCCAGAATAAACACAAATAGAAGAAAGTGAGTTCAGTGACACAGGTGCTCTGAGGTGTGAAAAAGAAGTTAAGGAGATAATATTTTTATAATATCTATTTAACTATCAAAACCCATATATATTTGAGTTTGTATACTTAAGAAGTATATAATAATTCATTTAAACCCAAATGTAATGTGTTTATTTGGCTGGTACCTGGCATAATGACTATGCCAGATAACAGTAGAGTTAAGATAATAAGGTTTATAAACAACTGGTGATGGTTATTAGGAGAGGGTTATAGACAGAAAAGGAAACATAAATCCCAGTTCAGAACTGGATACTAGTTCTGGAATATGCAATGCCTGTAAGGTAGAATTAATTATTCTTACCCTGACTGCAATATTGGAATCTCCAAGGGAACTTTAACAGAAACCTCCATACCAGCACTCTCCTCCTGGGATTCTGATTTATTGCCATGGTGGGCAGACAGTGCTATTTCTATGAGCTTGCTCAGTAACTCCAATGTGCCCTAGGGCTAGAGGCCTTCTGCTTTGGGAACACTGCTGAGTGAATTTCAAGGCTGAAGAAAGTTCTAGCTGTGGAACACTGATCCATAACCTTTCCCCTTAAAACATATATTAGATAAGAAAAATCAATCAACACCCCAAATACAAATGCATTGGCATCGATTTTTGTTTACAGAATGACTTAAAAACATACTCACACCCATAAACCTTATTCTCCACTCCAGATATTTTAAAAGCAGTGGTACTTGAAGTGTGTCATGAGCCTCTTTCTTCCCTCTGATTCCAGCCAGTTAGAAGCACCTGTGTGCAACAGAGGACAGCAGGGTAGACAATAAATACAAAATACTACCCCCTGCTGACTTCTTTCACGATGTTAGTATCTGGGCCTTTCACTAGGAAGTTCCTACAGGCTATCAGGGAATTGCCATTTTTTAGCATCACTTTTTATTAAGAACAAACCTGGACATTTTCAAAGTCAGAATTATTTTTTATGTCTTACAGATTTTATCTAGAATTGTACAAAAGAGGAAAAGGTTCTCAAAGCTTTCTTTGCATGCAGAGTCCAAAAATAATGCGGGTGGGTGGGGTTCACCAGATTTAGACTCAAGCTGAAGTATGTCAGTGAGGAATAAGAATGACATTGTGAGATGAGTTGAAAAAGCCACATCACTTTTAGCCTGATAGGCAGCCAAACCTGACCCCAAAATAGGATGCTCTGGAGTGTTAACAGAGAATGTTGTGTTATCATTTTTTCCTGACATGTATTTTAAACCTATTTAACAAAGCCAGTGTAAGACAAAATTAAATAATGCAAGAACAAAACTATCCTGGAAAGGTGCTTAAAAATTAAATTTTAATGTTGAGGAAATAAGATCAAGTTTTTTCTTATAACTGCTCACCCAGTTGTCAGGTCCCTCAGGATAGTTCCCGTAGTGGTTCTCCTCAAGATATGTGTGATGCTGTTACTGGCTGAAAATGTGTTTTAATTTCACCAAACTATTTAGGTGACTAAATTTGTTGTTGTTGTTGTTAAATTTATTAGGGTTACATTGATAAGTAAAAATTACATAGGTTCCAGGTGTAGAACTTCTTCATCACCATCTACTTAGCTCTCCCTTCCTCCACCCCCAACCCCCTGCCCCCTTATTCTCAGGTAACCACTAAACTATTGACTATGTCCACAGCATTTTGTATCTTTGTTGCTTTCAGTTTTATATTCCATATATGAGTGAAGCCGTATGGTTCTTACCTTTCTCTGTCTGGCTTATTTCACTTAGTACGGTGATCTCAAGTTCCACCCATGTTGCTGCAAATGGCAGAATTTCATCTTTTCTTATCACTGAGTAGTATTCAATTGCATATATGTACCACAGATTTTTTATCCAGTCATCTATCAAGGGACACTTTGGTTGTTTCCATGACTTGGCCACCATGAATGGTGCTGTAATGAACACTGGGGTACATATGTTTTTGTGGACTAAAGTTTTCAAGTTTGTTTGGGTAGATACTCAGAAGGGGGATTGCTGGGTCATAGGGTAGGTAGCTCCATTCACAATTTTCTGAGGAACCTCCATACTGTCTTTGAAAGTGGTTGTACCAATTTGCATTCCCACCAGCAGTGTATGAGGGTTCCTTTTTCTCCACAGCCTCTCTAGTACTTGTTGATTATAGCCATTCTAACAGGTGTGAGGTGTTATGTCATCGTGGTTTTGATATGCATTTCCCTAATAGCTAGTAATGTTAAGCATTTTTTCATATGTCTGTTGGCCACTTGTATGTCTTTGTGAGCAAAGTGTCTGTTTAGTTCTTCTGCCCATTTTTTAATTTAATTGCTTGTTTTTTGTTGTCGAGAGGTGATTAAAATTTTTGCTTGGATATAATTCCACCATACATAACCCCTTTTATTATCTCTAGTCTGAATACATTTATAGTATGTTTGGTAATAAAAAAAATCAACAAATAAATCTATAGATTCAATGTAATTTCACTTAGACTCCCAAAGAGCTTTTACTTGGCGTTTGGGTGTGTAAGGGAGAATTAGAAATTAATAAGATAATTCAGTAAAGAGTATTCTTGAGCAAGAGAAATCAAGATAGCAGCATGAGAGGAGCTCTTGAAATTTCCCCTGAAAGTTTCAACAAATTGACAACTATAATTCAACAAAGAATTCCCTAAGCGACACACAAACACAGCTAAGAGACCCACTCATCACATCAAAACATCTGAAGGTTGGCAAAGCAGGGCGAACTGGAGAGGAAGGGAAGAGAAAGTATAGAGACAAGGGCCACAACATGCAACCCAGAGATCACTGCAGTCCAGGGAAGGGAGCGGGTGCAGAGACAGAGGTCCCAGGAAGTATCATGGAGCTTTCTGCAGTCCCAGGAGAGAGGAGTAAGAGAGTGGTAAGCGTGCCTTCTCTGGCCTCAAGCATTCTGGCCTGAGAAGTCAGCATATAATATGGCTGAATCCAGCACTGGGGCAGAGATTTCATTGCAAAGATTGAATACAGAAGAGCATAAATCCACACTGCCCTAAGTCACGCGCCAGGCAGAACACAAAGATGTGGAACTTGGCCACCTCACCCCACCCTTGAAGAGCTTGCTTTCCTCATCTCCTCCCACTATTAGCACTGAGCCTCAGAAGAAACTAACAGTTAGTATCAGGTTAAACAGCAGAATAGCTACAGCCCTTAGGACTGAGGAGACAGTTCCTGAGTGGCAAACAAAACACATGGTGTAGCTAATTCTGGCAACAGGAAAAAAATCATGGGAATCATACAGCTGTGAGCTGGCAGCAACCATTATCTAGTCATTATCCTAAACCACAAATACACCTGTTGCCTCTTCTAATGCACACCACCCCCACCTATCCCAATTCATACCAGTAGGAGGGGCAGCTGAGACACACAGTAGGTGCTGCTGCTTCTGGCCACAGGGACAGCACTGGAGTTTCAGAGGCTCAGAGCCCCATTCCTTACCAAGTTGTACTATGGGGGTGATGTACTAAGAGCAAGACAACCAGGTTAAAGAGGAGAAGTCCACCTTACAGAAAAGCACCATCTGTGATAAGAAGAAATAGTGCAAGAGAAAAAAAAATGCTCCAGTGGTACCTCCTGGAAAGCAAAAGAAAGACCTCTTCATATCTACTGGCCACAGCATCCACTCCTATAGATGCCCAGCAAGATAACCACATTAATTTTTATGAATAATAAAGAGAACAGAGATGATCAGAAAGAAAAAGAAAATTTTCCTGAAAATGAACTTAAAGACATCAAAAGATGCAATGTAAATGGTTCAGTCTAGGTAGACTATGTTACTAGAAACTTGTCCATTTCTTCTAGGTTGCTAAATTTGGTGGTACATAGGCTTTCATAGTATTCTTCTATGATCATTTGTATTTCTGTGGTATCACTTATAATTTCTCTTCTTTCATTTGTAACTTTGGTTATTTTTGTCATTTCTCTTTTTTCTTTACTTAGGCTACCCAGGGGTTTGTCAATTTTATTAATTTTTTTGAAGAACCAGTGCTTTGTTGCATTAATTTTTTCTATTGTTTTTCTGTTGTCTATTTCATTGAGTTCTGCTCTAAGTTTTATTATTTTCTTTCTGCTGCTGACTTTAGATTTTCTTTTGTTGTTCTTCTTTTTCTAATTTTTTAAGATGTGATGTTAGGTTGTTTACTTGTGATTTTTCTTGTTTCCTGAGATAGGCCTGTAGTGATATAAATTTCCCTCTTATTACTGCTTTGTTGCATCCTAGTAATTTTGGTATGCTGTGTTTTCATCTTCATTCATTTTTATGTATTTTTAATATTTTCTTTTATTTCTTATTTGATCCAATCATTTTTAATAACATGTTGTTTAATCGTCAGGTATATGTAGTTTAGTCTGCTTTCTTTTTATAGCTGATCTCCAGTTTCAAAGCTTTGTGGTCAGAGAATACACTTGGTGTGATTTCAATCTTCTTAAATTTGCTGAGCCAACTTACATGACCCACCATATGGTCTATCCATGATAATGTACCATGTGCACTAGAAAAGGACATATTGTTGTGCGTTGTAGGATGAAACATCCTGTAAATGTCAACTATGTCCAATTGCTATAACATATCATTTACAGCTGATATTTTCTCATTTATTTTCTGTTTGGATAATCTGTCCATAGCTGTCAAGGGGGTGTTTAAGCCCCCTACTATAATTGTGGTTTTATGGTTTTGTCAGTTTCTTCTTTTAGATGTTAGTAGTTGCTTTGTAAACTTTGGTGTTTCCTGGTTGGGAGCATATATATTAAAAAGTGTCATGTCTGCTTGTTATATTGCCCCCTTTATCATTATAAAATGTTCATCCTTGTCTCATGAACTTTTTGATCTTGAAATCTGTTTCATTAGATATAAGTATGGCTACACCTGATTTTCTCTGGTTGTCATTTGCTTGGAGTTTCTTTCTACCTTTTCACTTTGAGTCTGTATTTGTCCTTGTGGCTGAGGCTTATCTCTTGGATGCAGCATATAGTTGGATTTTTTTTTAATCCAGTTTGCTACTCTGTGTCTTTTTATTGGTGAGTTCAGTCCATTTATATTTAAGGTGATTATTGATATATGAGGATTTTCTATAGCCATTTTAGCTTTTGTTTTCTGGTAGCTCTTTGTTTTAATTGTTTCTTTGTTTTTTTCTTTCTGTCAGTTATTTTAGTTTGATAGTGTTTTATAATTTTTTTCCTCTTTTTTTTCTTTTTCCTTTCTTTCTTTACATTTCTTTTTTTCTTTCTTTTTTTTTTGTAGTGGTTATCATGTAGTTTATGTAAAAGAGAATTTCATATATGCAGTGGTTCCTTTTCTTAAGGATACTTCTTCTCTCCATTCTCTTTGGAAGTTTAAACCTTTACTTCCTCTCCTTTTATGTTCTTATTGTCCTAGCTTATGCCTATTTATTTTTACTTTTTGTTTTAAGTCAAATAGTCTTCCTCAGCATTACTTGAAATACTGGTCTTGTGCTAGAGAACTGCCTCAGCTTCTGTATGTGTGAAAACGTTTTTATTTTTCCTTCATATCTAAAGGATAACTTTACTGGATAGATTCTTCTTGGCTGGTAATTTCTCTCCTTCACTATTTTGAATGCTTGATTTCACTCCCTCTTGGCTTCTAGAGTTTCTATTGAGAAGTTTGATGACAATCTGCTAAGCATTTTTTTTACAGGTTATGGTGTTCTTTTTTCTGGCTACCTTGAGGATTCTGTCTTTGTCTTTGACCTTTGACATCTTCAGTATAATGTAACCTGGAGAAGGTCTGCTAGGATTCAGGTAGCTAGGGATCCTGTTTTCTTCTTGGATGTGAGGTTCCAGTTTATTTCATAGATGTGGAAAGTTCTCATCTACTATTTGTTTGAGCAAATTCTTTGTGCCCATCCCACCCTCTGCTTCCTCTGAAATACCCTATTATTCTTAGGTTTCTCTTTCTAATGGGGTCAGAAAGTTCTTGTGGAGATCTTTCATTTCTTTTAACTCTCAGGTCTCTTTTTCCTTCTGTGTTATTTCCATATTTTTAACTTCAATTTCACTAATTCTTTCTTTCTTCTGGTTGGCTCTTACTCCTATGGTTGGTATTTTGTTTGTCAGTTCTTTGTTGTGTTGTTTACCTCTAGAATTTCTTTTTTTTAATTGTTTCAATTTTTTGTTAATGTATTACTTTTGCTTATAAATTTCCTTTCTGTGACCATCTAGCTGCTTTTCTGTGCTTAACTGCCTTTCTTTGATCTCTTTGAATATTTTCAGAACTGCAACCTTGAATTCTATGTTATTTAGCTCAAATATTTCTATATCTTTCAGTTCTTTCTCTGGATACTTTTTATTTTTTTCCTGAGCAGCTTTGTTCCCTAGGGTGATCATTACTGTTGAAGTGTTTCTCTTCCTGGGGATAAGGGCTTTTCCCCTGGCAGATGTAAAAAGGTCTTTCTTTCCCTTCCCTGTTCACGTCACTGCAGCATGTTACAATATTTTCTCTTTGTTATTCAGTTTTCTCACACTGGAACACCTCCTAGAAAGTGGGCTTCTCTTCTTTGACTCAGTCACTTTAGTCTCTGTGTGCCTCCTCTTTGGGAGGATATGGTGGAAAATAGTATTCTGTGCCTCTAAGATCCCACTGTAGTCAGAAGCTTCCATGCCTGTGCTTCCCAGTATTCCTGGATCCCTTTGCTAACACCAGTGGGAAAATTGGGGGTATGATTTGTTGGAAAAGGTACAGGTCTATTTATGGCTCAGAACAATGGTAGCTGACTGCTTGTAGGCACTGGGCAGAGCTGGTAGAGGAAGAATCTTCAGAGAGAGTAAGCAGAAGCAGCCAGGCTCTTTGTCCAAAGCCATGCAGTGCTCCAGTTGGAGCCCTCTGTCATCCAAGGCTATACAATGCCTCATCTGCTGGTACCTTGGCCTCTGGCACTCCAGTTACTAGTACTCTGCTCTGGCCAACTGCTCCTCGTTCCAGACACTGGGCTTATGCTCCAGTCATTGGTCTCACACTTCAGCAACAAGCCCCATATACCATATATCATATGCCATGCTCCAGCCTCCCATATCTCACTCTTGTGAGATTGCCTGTGTCATGCTATGACCACTCTCCTTCACACTTCTGCCACTTGTCACATGCTCTGGCCATGCATACTTCAGTTCCTGTTTGTCCTTGGCCTCCATCCCACCCAGGGCTGTACTGTACCTCAACCTGTGCTTCCAGGCTCCCCAACTCAATCTCTCTTCTGTCAGTCTTTAGGTCAGTCTTTCAGGCATCCTTAAACTTTTTAAACAGGGGGCCAGTTAACTGTCCCTCAGCATGTCCACACATGTGCAATGCAGGCCCGGGACGAGTCGGCTGCTATGCAGGACAGGCAGTGGCAGCAAAAACACCCAGCGGGCCAGATAAATGTTTTCGGCAGGCCGCATGTGCCCCGTGGGCCGTAGTTTGAGGACCCCTGCTTGAGTCAGAGGCATATAATACCATTGCCTACAACATCCTCCCCAAAATGAGGCAAACTGAGTAAAAGAACTGAGGCAAACTGAGACTGAGGCAACTGAGTAAAAGAACAGGAGCCCTCCTTTAGGAAATCTCCCAGTGTGAGAAGACCGAATAGCCAAGAGAAAATAGATGCTGCAGTGACACCAACTATGAAGTGCAAGAAAGACCTCTTCATATCTAACAAGGGGGAATGTCCTTATGTCCACAAAAACAAAACAACAACAAAAAAAAAACATGTCATTTGCAATGAACTTAGGAAACAAAGCAGCTCAGAAAGAAAGTGAAAAATCTCAAAAAAAAAGTGAACTGAAAAATACTAAAAATATATGATCGAAATGACACTAAATTTAAGAATGCAATTCTGAATAGACTCAGAGAGATCAAAGAAAATTGGCTAAGTATACAGAGAAAGATAAATGTTCTCAAAAATAATTTCCAAGCAAAAGGAGTACTTTAGCAAATAAATTGAAACTATATTTAAAAAAAAACAACAGAAGTTCTGTGGATAAACAATGCAATAAAATAAATGAAAAATAAAACAGCTAGCATAGGAAGCAGGGTCAACCAGATGGAGAAAAGACTTTGAGAAACAGAAGATAAAAATGTGGAAGTGTCACAGATGAAAGAAGACAGAGACTTAAGAAAAAGAATAAATGAAAGAATAGGGATGGCAGAATGGCTCAGTGGGTTAAGCACTCGCTCTGCAGCCCTGAGATTTGAGAATCAAATCCCAGCCCCGCTCCAAGTAAACCCATATGCTGAAGTGAAATGTGGCTCCCAGTTGGATTCTTGCAAGGGCAAACTTCCAATGTAGCAGGCTTCCAGTTTAGCCCCCAGTTTGTGGGAGCATGCCTCCCATGCAGGAGGTGCCCACCCGGTTTCTGCCCTGTGCAGCACCCACCAACCTGTGTGGAATAAAACTATGTCAAAAAACTAATAATGTACAACTGTGGAGATTGCGCTGGACCTTCCCACTTCACTCTATCTCTCTCTGTCTCTGTGTCTCTCTCTGTCAAAAACAATAAAATAAATCTTTTTTAAAAAGATAAGAAATAAAAGAACGATACAAGAAATTTCTGACACCATTGAAAAGAACAACATAAGAATTATAGGAGATGGGAATGCCAGAAGGAGCAGAGAAGAATTCCACAGAGAGCTTATCCAAATAAACAGCATATGAGAAAATTTAAAACTTATGGAAAAAACCAGAACTCAAAATTCAAGAAGAAACAGGACCTCTAGCTGCCTGAATTTTAGGAGATCTTCTCCAAGGCATGTTATACTGAGATGTCAAAAGTCAAAGACAAGGAAAGAATTCTCAAAGCAGCCAGCAAAGGTGTGTGTGGTGTGTGTGTGTGGGAGGGGGAGGCATCAGCTTTACCTCTTTTAGTCCTGACTAATATCTGACCATACAAATCCCAAAACCTAACTATATGAGCCATCCACAGAGTCTGATGTTGTTCCTAAA
>PVKE010053106.1:0-10143 GCA_004027555.1 Craseonycteris thonglongyai
TGTGCCTCCACCCTTGTTAGCTCTTCGCAGGTGTTTCAACCCATGTTTCTGGGCTCCCAGTCTGCTCCCTCTTCTGCAGGGCTCCAAGTCATAAGCTGTAGCCCCATCTGTCCCCTTTCCTTTTTTCCTGCTCACCTCCTTTTCGCTGATGGTTAGGTGTTTTCTTGCAATAAGTGGTTCTCTCAGCCAAGGCTGTGTGTTACTTTGGGATTCTCTAATTGGATTTTAGTTTTTTATTTGTTGTATTTACCATGAAAGGTTTCAAGAATCTCCTCTCTTGCCTCCATCTTGATGACATCTCCTATTTATTTTTTCATTGCAATGGAAAAATTTATTTTCTGAAATTTCATTGTTAACATATAGAAAGACAATTGATTTTAACATATTGATTTTCTATTCTGCAACTTTACAGTATTTGTTTATTTTTTCCAAAAAATTTTTGGTGGAGAGTTTAGGATTTTCTCTACACAGAATCATGTCATCTGCAAAAAGTGAGTGACAATTTAATGTATTCATTCCCAATTAAGATGCCTTATATTTCTTTCTCTTGCCTGATTGCTCTCACTAGGACTTTCAATACTATTTTGAATGACAGTGGTGACAGGGGGCGTCCTTGTCTTAATCTTGAATCTAGAAAGAAAGGTTTCAGTTTTTCACCATTTAATGTCATATTAGCTGAGGGTTTGTCAAATATGGATTTTATTATGTTGTATATTTCTTTTATACTAATTTTATTAAGTGTTTTAATCATAAATTGATATTTATCATGTCAAATACTTTTTCTTCATCTATTGATATAATCATATAGTTTTTATGTTTTATTTTGTTTATGTTATATATCACATTGTTTGATGGATGTGTATATGTGAACCATCTTTGTGCTCCTGTAATAAATCATGCTTGATTGTGATGTATAATCTTTTAAATGTATTGTTGTATTCAATTTGCTAGTTTTTTGTTTGAGAATTTTGGATTTGTATTCATCAGAGTTATTGGTTTGTAGTTTTCCTTATTTGTGTTATCCTATCCAGATTTTGGTATAACAGTGATGTTGTCCTTGTCAAATGAGATGGAAAGTATTGTTTCTTCTTTAATTCTTTTGGAAGAGTGTGAGAAAGACAGATATTAAATCATTTTTGAATGTTTGAAAAATTTACTAGTGAAGTTATCTGGTCCTATGCTTTTGCTTAGGGGAGATTTTGGATGATTAATTTTGTTACTCTTGATCAGCTATTTAGATTTTGCAGTTCCTCATTATTCCGTCTAGGAAGACTATATGTTTCTAAAAACTTGTACATTTCTTCTGTTATTGAATTTGGAGGCATATGGTGTTTCATAGTATTCTTATATGGTCTTCTGTATTTCTGTGAAATCCATTGCAACTTCTCCCTTTCCATTTCTGATTATATTATCTGCATCTTAATCTCTTTTTCACCTTAGTGAGTCTAGTCAATGGTTTATCAATTTTATGAATCTTTTCAAAGAATGAGCAGTTTATTGCATTAATTATTTTATTGTCTTTTTGTTCTGCATTTTATTCAGTTTTCCTCTAATTTTTATTATTTTGTTCCTCCTTCTGACCTTGAGATTAATTTGTTCTTCCATTTCTAGTTCTAAAAGTTGTAAAGTTAGGCTGTTTGGTTTATTTACATTTCTTTTTTTGTTGTTGAGATTTTTGTTTCTTGAAACAAGCCTGCAATGATACAAATTTCCCTTTTAATTTTGTTGTATTAAAATAATTTTGATATAATGTATGTCCATTCTCATTTTTTTCTATGTACTTTTAGATCTTTTCTTGTGTATTTTAGACACATTCATTTTTATTAGCATGTTGTTTAATCCTTACATATTTGCTTTTATTTTCCCATTTTCTTTTGGCAGTTAATCTTAAATCTCAAAGACTCGTGGTCAGAGAATATACTCGGTATAATTTTAATCTTAAATTTTGTGAAACTAATTTTTTGTTTCAACATATGTTCTATTTTTGAAAATGTACCATGTTCATTAGGGGTGAAATGTATAGTCTTGTGTTCTAGGATGAAGTGCTCTTATGTCCCTTTGGTCTAATATGTCATTTAAAACATTTTTTTCTTATTTATTTTCTATTTGAATAATATATTTATAGCTGTCAATTGCACATGTAGGTCTTCTACTATAATTATGTTTTTGTCGGGTTCTCCCTTTACTTAACTTAGTAATTGCCTTATGTATTTGGTGCTTAATGATTGGTGGCTGATAGTTGTATATTGATAAGTGTTGTGTCTTATTATTGTTGTATTGTTTCTTTCATTACTATGAAATTTCTATTTTTGTTTCTTGGTACATTTTTTATCTTAAAGTCTATTTTGTCTAGTATGAGTATAGCTATATCTGCTTATATCTAGGTGCCATTTGCTTGAAGTATCATTTTCTTCCCTTTCACTCTGAGTCTGTATTTGTTCTGGTAGATGAAATGTGTCTCTTAGAGTCAGATATATAGATATATGAGGATTTCCCATAATCATTTTATTCTTTTTTTGATGTGGGGGAGTACCTTACTGTCTATATTGTTTTTCAGTCTCTTTGTTTCTGTTTGTTATTTTAGTTCGGTGGTATTTAAAAAATTTTTTTTTCTTTTTTATGTAATGCATCTTAATTTTGGATTATTTTTTCAGTGATAACCATTAAGTTTATATAAAAGAAACTTTCATATATACTGTAGTACTGTGTTCTTAAGCATGCTTATTTTAATTCCCTTTTGCCAATTCAGATTTTTACTCCTTCTCTTTTCATGTTTTTGCTGTCACAAATTTTCCCTACCTATGCTGTGAGTTGATTTTTGAGTTGCAGTAACGAGTTATCTTTTTTCTTCTCTCTTTTATTTAACACTTAAAAAAAAAATCTTCATTACTCTTGATGTCATGTTTTATTGTATGCTGCTTTATTCTGTATAGGGGTTGCCAATTACTTTGTCTTTTTCTTTTAGGTTTAATACTGTCCTTCAGTATTTACTGTGATGCAGTACTTGTGGGGAAATTAGCCTCAGTTATATATATATATAATTTAAATTTATTGGGATGATATTGGTAGGTAAAAATTACATAGGCTCTAGGTATACAATTCTACAATACATCATCTATGTATTGTATTGTGTGCTCACCACCCAAAGCCAATTTTCTTTCCATCATTATATATTTGATGCCCCTCCCACCTCCATGCTTACCCTCATGTAACCATTAAACTGTTGACTGTGTCCATGAATTATTTGTTTGTTACTTTCAGTTTTATATTCCACTTATAAGTGAAATCATATTGTTCTTGAATTTTTAAATCTGACTTATCTCGCTTAATATGCTGAACTCAGGGTCCATCTACATTACTGCAAACGGCAGTATTACATCATGTAAATGTACCACACCTTTTTTATCCAGTCACATATTAAAGGAAACTTTGGTTGTTTCCACAACTTGGCCACCATGAAAAGTGCTGTGATAAACATTGGGGTACATATATCTTTGCAGACTAAAGTTTTCAAGTTTTTTGGGTAGATACCCAAAACAGGGATTTCTGGATCATATGGTAATTCTATTCTTAATTATTTGTGGAACCTCCATACTGCTTTCTATAGTGGTTGTACCAATTTACATTCCCAACAGCAGTGTATGAGAGAGTTCCTTTTACTCCACAGCCTCTCCAGCACTTGTTGATTATAGCCATTCTAACAGGAGTGAGGTGATATCTCATTGTGGTTTTCATTTGCATTTCCCTAATTGCTAGTGATATTGAGCATATTTTTTATGTATCTGTTGGCCATTTGTATGTCTTCATGGAAGAAATGTCGGTTCAGGTATTCTGCCCATTTTTCAATTGAACCATGTTGTTCTTGTCATTGAGTTGTATGAGTTCTTTATATATTTTAGTTATTAGCACCTTATCAGAGGCGTTGCTTACAAATATTTTCTCATACTTGGCTGATTGTCTCTACTCTTTGTTTATGGTTTCCCTTGCTGTGCAGAAGCTGTTTAATTTGATACAGTCTTATTAATTCATTTTTGCTTTTACTTCCTTTGCCTTTCAGGTCAAATTCATTAAGTCTTCTCTGAACTCAAGGTCTATAAGTTTAGTACTGATGTTTTCTTCTATACAGTTTATTGTTTCAGGTCTTATGTGGATGTTATTGATCCATTTTGAGTTAATTTTGGTGTATAATGAAAATTCACAGTCTATATTTAATTATTTGCACATGGTTTTACAATTTTCTCAGCATAATTTACTGAAGAGGCTTTTTTTTCCCCATTCTATATTTGTTGCACCTTTGTCAAAATGTTTCTGTCTATATATTAGTGGGTCTATTTCTGGGGTTTTTATTCTGTTCCATTGCTCTGTATATCTATTTTTCTGCTGATAAATAATAACACTTTATAGTATGGACTGAAGTCAGGGAGCATGATGTCTCCAGCCTTATTCCCTTTTCAGAGAATCCCTGCTTTGTATTCTTTTGTGTTTTCATATGAATCTGGTGATTTTTAAAAATTTATTTCTCAAAAGAATATCAGTGAATTTTAATGGAAATTGCATTAAATCTTTATATTGCTTTGGATAACATGGCAATTTTGATTATGTTGATTCTTTCAATCCATGAGCACAGAATATATTTCCATTTGTCTTCAATTTCTTTTACTAATCTCTAACGGTTTTTCATGTAGAAGTTCTTCATGTACTTTCTTAAGTTTATTCCTAGGTATTTTATTCTTATTGTTGTGATCAAAAAAGGTGTCATTCTTTTCATCTCATTTTATGAAGTTTTGTTTTTATACAAAAATTCTATTTTTACATTTAGTTTGTATCCTGTAATTTTATTGTATTCATTTATTATTTATAATAGTTTTCTGGCAGCGTTTTAAGGCTTTTTATATAAATGATCAAGTCCTCTGCAAAAATTGTCAGTTTAAATTCTTCACTCTTGATTAGGAAGACTTTTATTTTTTTCTCCTGCCTGATTGCTCTGGCTAGAACTTCCAGCACTATGTTGAATAATAGTGCTGACAGGGGAAATCATGTCTTGTTCCTGATTTTAGAAGAACAGGTTTCAGATTTTTCCCAATTTAGTATGATATTCATGAGAGTTTATCATATTTTGCCTTTATTATGTTGAGGTACTTTCTTTCTATACCTATTTTATTAAGTGTTTTGATCATAAATGGATGTATCTAGTTGAATTCAATTTCTGCATCAATTGATATAATCATATGGCTTTCCTCTTTTATTTTGTTTATGTGCTATATTACATTGATCAATTAGAATATGTTGAAACATCCTTGTACCCTTGGGAAGAATCCCACTTTGTTTGTGATATGTGATCATTATAATGCATTGTTGTATTCTATTTGCTAGCATTTTGTTATGATTTTTGCATAAATGTTCATCAGATATATTGGTCTGTAATTTTCTTCACTTGTGTTGTGTTTACCAAACTTTGGCAATAGAGTAATGTTGGTCTCATAAAATGGTTTGGAAAGTATTGACTCTTCTTCAATTAAATGAAAAAAATTGAGGAGAATAGGTGTTAGTTTCATATTGAATGCCTTTTATAACTTCTTAGTGAGAACACCTCGTCCTGGCCTTTTGCTTTTTTTGGGTGGGGGTGTGAGTGGGGGTTAGATGATCATTTCAATTTCCTTACTGTTTATAAGTCTGTTTAGCTTATTCAGTTTTCCTTGATTCAATCTTGGTAGACTATCTGTTTCTAGAAACTTGTTTATTTATTCTAGGTTGCAAAATTTGTTGACAAATAGCTCTTCATAGTATCCTTGTATGAACCATCGTATTTCTATGGTATTGGTTTTAACTTCTCCTCTTTTATTTCTAATTTTGATTATTTGTGTATTTTTTCTCTTAGTGAGTTTAGACACAGGATTTTCAATTTTATTATTATTTTGAAGAACCAACTCTTTGATGAATTAATTTTTAAATTGTTTTTCTGTTCTCTATTTCACTTAGTTTTTCTTTAAATTTTTTATTATTTCCTTCCTTATGTTGACTTTGGGTGGTTTCTGATTATTATTTTTCTAGTTTTTTTAAGTTGTAGTATTAGTTTTGTTACTTGTGATTTTTCATGTTTCTTGAGATAAGCCTGTAGTGTTTTAAATTTCCCTCTTGTTACTGTTTTTGCTGCATTTCAGTAATTTTGATTTGTTGTATTTTCATCATCATTTGTTTGTATGTATTTTTAGATGATATATATTTTCCTTGATTCCATCATTTTTAATAGTATGTTGTTTAATATTAATCTACATGGGTTTTTTTTTTCTTGCTTTCTTTTTGTAGTTCATGACTAATTTCAAAGCTTTGTGGTCAGATAATATACTTGGTGTGATTTCAGTGTCCTTAAATTTGCTGTGGCTAATGTTGTGTACTAGCTTGTGGGTCTATCCTTGAGAATGTTCCATGTGCACCGGAATAAAATGAATAGTCATGTGTTGTAGAATAAAATGCCCTCTAAATGTCAACTATGACCAATTCCTGTAATATATCATTTAAAGCTTATATTTCCTTATTTTCTTTGGATGATCAGTCCATGACTGCCAAGAAGATGGTTAGTTTCCCTATTATAATTGTCTGTCAGTTTCTCCTTTTAGATACCTTACTAGTTTCTTTGTGAATTTTTGTGCTTCCTTTTTTGTCATTTATATGTTAATTAGTGTCATGTCTTCTTGTTTTATTGTCCCCTTTATCATTATAAAATGTCAATCATTGTCTTTTATTGTCTTTTTGATCCTGAAGACTGTTTTGTCAGATATAAATATTGCTATATCTACTTTTATGTGGATGTCATTGACTTGGAGTATTGTTTTGCACCCTTTTACTTTGATTTTGTATTTGTCCTTGTGACCATGGTGTGCTTCTTGGAGGCAGATATGGTTGTTCTTTTTTGTTGTTGTTGTTTCTTTGTTTTGTTTTTTTAAATCCAGTTTGCTATACTCTTTCTTTTTATTGGTGAGTTAAGTCCATTTTATGTTTAGGATGGTGATTGATATATAAGGATTTCCTACAGTCGTTTTATTTATTTTTTTCTGCTAGCTCTTTTTATTTTTTTTATTTTTATTTATTTTTTTTATATATATTATTTATTTATTTATTTATATTTTTGAATGAGAGAGAGAGAGATACAGAGACAGAGACAGAGAGAGAACTGAACTGGGGGAGCTCCCAGTTCAGCACATGGTTCCGCACGGGCCGGGGCCGGGATTCGATCCTCAGTCCCCGGCACTGCAAAGTGAGCGCTTAACCCACTGAGCCATCCCGGCTTCCCCTCTTTTTATTTTTTTAATTGCTTCTTTGCTTTTCCCTTCTTGTCAGTCAGTTTACTTTGATGGTGTTTATGGGGTTTTTTTTCCTGTGTTTTCTGTCTCTCTGGCTCTTTCTCTCTCTCTGTCTCTTTGTTATGCATCTCAGTTCTAAATTCTTTCTGCATGGTTATCATGAACTTTAAGTTTCGTATGTGCAGTGTTTTTTTTCCTTAATGATGTTTCTCATGTGCATTCTTTTCTGAAGTTTAAAGCTTTACTTCCTCCTCCTTTATGTCTTTGTTGTCCCAGTTTACCTCTATTTATTTTCCCTTTTGTTTCAAGTCCAAAATCCTCCTTCACTGTTTCTTGAAATGCTAGACTTATGCTGCAGAATTCCTTCACCTTTTATATGTCTGAAAAAGTTTGTAGTCTTCTTTTATATATAAAATATAACTGCTGGATAGATGGTTCTTGGCTAGTAATTTCTCTCCTTCAATATTTTGAATTCTTTTTTTTAAGTAAATTAATTTATTTTTCTATTGTTAAATTTAATGGGGTGACATTGATTGGTAACAATTAGATAGTTTCTGATGTACAAGTCCATATCACATCACCCATGCATCGCATTATGTGCCCACCACCCAGAATCAGCTCCCCTTCCATTACTATATATCCAGTGTCCACTCCCAACTCCCCCTCCAACTCTCCTTCTCCCCTCCTCACCCATCCCCAGGTAACCACCAAACTATTGAGAGTGTCCATAATGCTGGTGCCCTCTCCCACCTCTCCTCCCACTCCCCCTTCCCTGTCCTCTCTTTCCTTCAGTCAGTCATCCAGCTATTGAGTGTGTCTATAGGTCTCTGTGTCTTTGTTACTTTCAGTTTTATATTCCACCTATAAGTGAGGTAACATGTTTCCTGATTCTTTCAGTCTGACTTATTTTGCTTAATAAGATGGTCTCTAGGTCCATCCATGTTGTCACAAATGACTGTACTTCATCATTTCTTATCGCTGAGTAGTATTCCATTGTGTAAATGTACCACAAATTCTTTATCCAGTAATTTATCTAAGGGTATTTATGTTGTTTCCATGTTCTGGCCACTGTGAATAGTGCTGTGATGAACATGCGGGTACAAACATCTTTAAAGATTAAAGCTTTCAGTTTTTTTGGGTAGATGTCCAGTAGAGGGATTGCTGGGTCATATGGTAATTCCATTCATAATTTTTTGAGGAATCTCCATACAGCCTTCCATAGTGGTTGTACCAGTTTACATTCCCACAAGCAGTGTGTGAGGGTTCCTTTATCTCCACAGCCTCTCCAGCACTTGGTATCCTTTCTCTTGGTATATTAGAACCATTCTAACAGGTGTGAGATGGTGTCTCATTGTGGTTTTTATTTGCATCTCCCTAATTGCTAGTGAAGTGGAACATTTTTTCATATATCTGCTGGCCATATGTATGTCTTCATGAGAGAAGTGTCTGTTAAGGTCATCTGCCCATTTTTTAATTGGATTGCTTGTTATTTTTTTGTTGAGTTGTACAAGTTCTTTGTATATTTTTTATATTAGCCCCTTATCAGAGGCAATGTTTGCAAATATTTTTTCCTAGTTGGTTGGTTACCTCTTTGCTTTGTTGATGGTTTCCTTTGCAGTGCAGAAGCTCTTTAGCTTGATAAGGTCCCATTCATTTATTTGGGTTTTTACTTAACTTGCCATTGAGGTCAGATTCATAGATTCATTAATCCTCCCTGAGTCCCAGGTCTATAAGTTTAGTGCCAATGTTTTCTTCTATGCAATATATTGTTTCCTTTTTTATTTGGAGGTCTTTTTTTTTTAACAATTTTTTAAAGGTTTATTTATTATTATTATTATTTACTGTTTTTGACAGAGAGGGAGAGAGAGATACAGAGACAGAGAGAGAACTGAACTGGGGGAGCTCCCCAGCTCAGCATATGGGTCCGCACAGGCTGGGGCCAGAACCAGGATTCGATCCTCCGTCCCTGGCATTGCAAAGTGAGCGCTCAACCCACTGAGCCATCCCGGCTTCCCCTATTTGGAGGTCTTTATGGCATTTGGAGTTAATTTTGGTATATGGTGAGAGATCACAGTTCACATTCAGCCTTTTGCATGTGGTTTTCCAATTTTCCCAGCATCATTTACTGAAGGGGCTTTCTGTTCCCCATTGTATATATTTTTTCTTTTTTATAAAAAAATAACCGGTTCATATATTTGTGGGTTTATTTCTGGGTTTTCAATTCTGTTCCATTGGTTCGTGTGTCCGTTTTTCTGCCAGTACCAAGCTGTTTTGATTACTGAGGCTTTGTAGTACAGATGAAAGTCAGGCAGTGAGATGGCCCCAGCATTATAATTTTCTTTTCTCAGGATAGCTTTTGTGATTTATGGTCTTTTGTGGTTCCATACAAATTCGATGATTTAAAAAAAATCTATTTCTTGAAAGAATGACTGTGGAATTTTGATGGAAATGGCATTGCCTCTGTATATTGCTTTGGGGAGTATGGCCATTTTAACGATGTTGATTCTTTCAATCCATGAACATGGAATGTCTTTCCATTTCTTTGTGTCTTCTTTAATTTATTTTAAGAGTGTCTTATAGTTTTCAGTGTGTAAGTCCTTCACGTTCTTTGTTAGATTTATTTTTAGGTATTTCATTCTTCTGTTTGCAATGGCAAAGGGAATGGATCTTCTCATCTCTCTTTCTGAAGTTTCATTCTTGGCATGCAAACAGTTGATTTTGGGACATTGATTTTGTAGCCTGTGACTTTACTGTATTTGTCTATTATTTGTAATAGATTTCTAATAGAATCTTTAGAGTTTTCTATATACAGGATCATGTCATCTGCAAAAAGTGACAGTTT